>JAPKLY010000001.1:387614-406750 GCA_026898435.1 Prunella vulgaris
AAAGCATGTGGCCCCACAATTATCACTCAACTCATACACAGTTGTGCTTTCCTCACTGTTAACCGCCAACACAACCACAACATTCAATTACCGCTGCAATCCATTGCCGACGCACCACCTCCGTCTTCAAAGCTCTTCAGCCAAATTCGAGTGCCTTGCCACCATTCCATTTCAGAAATCACAGCAGCTCCACACCAGAACTACTCCTCCGCCACAAAGAGCTTCATCGCACAGTCGTCGGATTCGACGACATCTCAGCCTCACAACGCTGTCTATTTCGTCGCCTTCGCCGGAATTCACGACACAATACCAATCTGCACTCCGCCTCAACCCAGCGCAGCCGCGATCAGTGCTCTCGCCGTCGCGATTGAGCCAGCTGTCGACAGAAGAACCGCTTCTCAACCTCTGAAACTGCCTCACAACACCTCTGTTCCGCCGGAATCCGCCTATCCTCTCGCTGGTAAACGCCATTGACACCGCCCATCTCTTCCGCCAACATCTTGGAAGCGATTCACTTTCATCGCCGCCGCGCCGGAATTTCTTCTTCACAGCCGCGACCGGAATCAGCCAATCGCGTCCTCTGTTAGCCACAATGAAGAATCCGACGCCGCTGAAACTGCTGACCGCCGAATCCGTGCACAGCCGTCGACGCGCCTCCACTATAGTCCTAACTGCCTCTCTGATCATTGGTATGAAAGTATTGGGCCAAGTCTTATTTGATTTTAATTGAAGCCCAACTCTATTTCATTGTTAGGCCCATCTTCAAAGCCCATTTGCTGAGGGTATTTGGATATATATTCTGGAAGATTACGAAGGGAATAACGCTTCGCCATTAGGGCACTTAGGCAGTAGATTTTAGGGGTTTATTTTCACGTACGAGAATCTGGCAGTAGTTTAGATTAATTCTTTGGTTTTTCACGCACTCGAGGTTTTAGGGATTAAAACAATTACTTTTGGTTTGATTATTTAATTCTTGTTCAGAAATTTTTGAGATTATTTATTATTAAGGGTTTGATACTTAGTTTTTTCAGTTTTGAAGTACTTTTTATGTTTTATTGTTTGAATGATTATTTAGGTTTTATGCAAGTTATTAATTCAATTATCAAGGGTAGTATTTTTAGAGTTATTAATTTATTTATATTTTTTGTGATGATGTCTTTTGTTTCAAGCATTCTTATTATGATCTTCTTTAATGTTAGATTTATTTATGATTGTCTCATTTATTCATGTTATGCCTTTTGTCTCAATTAGTTTTAGTAACTCTAGTCTCATTTTTAGTTTAGTTATGTTAACTTGAATTATGCTCGTTATCTCAATTAGTCCTTTTAATTCACGAGTTATGAGTTAGGCTTATTGCTTTGGGTGGAATACACCCGAAGCAGACACATTTAGTTTAGATTCTTAGTTTGCTTTATTTTATTTCTGCTTCATTCGGTAGTAGTAGATAGAAACCAAATTTGTCATTTCATTCTTGATTATTTTATTCCATAACTCACACACACACCTTAGGATTAGATTGTCTCATTGCTTCCCGTGGATTAGATATTTTATAACTTGGTCAGCTTACCACTACACGATCCTATACACTTGTAGGAAAGTGCATTTGTGTGCGAACACAAATCGCTAGTCAAGTTTTTGGCGCCGTTGCCGGGGAAACAACATAGATAGTTTAGTCTTAGGTTTGGTGTGTTTGAGTTATTTTAATTCCTTTTAACTTGTTGGACTTGCTGATTGTTTTGCAGGAGTGAGCTTCATTGGAGAGGATGAACGGATATGACATAAACTTTATGGATTATCCGTCTCACCCATACTCGGATCCTCCTAATCCATATCAGCCTAATTACCATCAGCCTCCTAATCCATACAATCCCCAGTATCCATATCCACCACCTTACTATCCACCTCCATATCAACCGTACCCTCCACAAAACAATCAACCATACAACTATCCTTACCCACCTTAAAATCAACAACCACCTCAAAATCAAAACCAAAATCAATATCCACCTTACCCACCACCTTGCCAGCAGTATTCTCCATATCCACCTCCAGAACCCTACTATCCACCACCTCAATACAACCAACTTCCTCCACAACAATACTCCTACCCTTCTCAACCATATCAGGACTCAAACTCCTATCCATACTCTTATCCTTATCCATATTCATATACTCCATATCATCAGACCATGAAAATTATCATCGATACATCAATCAAAACCACCACCGACAGTATCAAAACTACCTAAATCACCACCTAATTCAACCACTATACCACTTACTAGTGTTGAGCAGTGAAGGGATGAAGATTAATAGTGCAAAAATTGGAGCCTGTTGCCAGAAATTCCGCCGGAAACTATCAATTAATTGAGGGAAAATGCTTTTAACGCCGGAAACTATCAATTAATTGAGGGAAAATGCTTTTAACAGAAAAAATTGATGGAGGAAAAATTCTTAACAGAAAAATCGGCGAAAACTTAACAGAGATGCCATCGGAAACTCTCAATTGATCAGTGATGCAAATGGCGGCCGCCTAGGCGCTTGGCGGTGGCCGACCGCCGACGACTATGCCTTGGCGATGAGAAATGGCGGAGATCAGGTTTGGCGCCGCCTAGGCGGTCTCGGCGGTTTCAAGAAAACGGCGGGTTTGGCGGGATTTTTGATTTTTTTTTTTTAAAGTTATTTGATGATAATTTAGTTTAAACTATTAAGTAAGTATTAACTAAACTAATAAATTAACAATTAATAAGTAAATAGAAACAGAATACAAGATTGAGAGAAGGGGGAAAATCAAATAGAGAGAAATTGAAACCCTAATCTGCGCCGTTGCCCTATTGCGGCCAGCAAACATCGCCGCCGGCTACAGCTTCGACGGCGACGCCGGCCACAGCTTCAACGGCGCCGACGCTTCCTCCCTGCTCCCACGCCTCCTCTGCTGCCTCCCTGCTTTAACGCCGCCGCTGCCTCCCTGCTCCCACGCCGCCTCCGCTGCCTCCCTGCTCCCACGCCGCCTCCGCCGCCTCCCTGCTTTAACGCCGCCGCTGCCTCCCTGCTCCCACGCCACCAGCCGCTGCCTCCCTGCTCCCACGCCACCAGCCGCTGCCTCCCTGCTCCCACGCCACCAGCCGCTGCCTCCCTGCTCAGCCTCTGCATCCCAAGGTATGTTGTTCAGTGATTCATTCTTTGTTGCATTTCATCGAGTAGATTGTTGGCACATTTTTTGCTGTTGGCCTGTGATTGTGAATTTGTTTTACATTTCTTCTTGTTCTCTTGGATTGCATATAAGAATAAATTAACAGAAAATTAACTCAATACATTAGTTTTGTTTGCTTATTCAAGCTCCTGGCTTTGGTTTGTTTTTTTGGATAGGATGACTGAGACACCGACAGGTTCGTCAGCTTCGGTGACTGGTGATGCATTACTCAAGAGAAAATCGGACGATGTAGGATGGGAATATGGCGTACTATATGATCCAACCAATTTCGATAAAATTAAATGTCTTTTGTGTGGTAAAATCTTGGCGCCGCCTAGGCACCGCCTAGGCGGCCTTGGCGCTTGAAGGTGGTCGGCCGCCCGCCGACCGCCATTTACACCCTTGCAATTGATTGAGGGAAAATTCCACATGCAACTCCCAAATCCGACCAACGTAAAAAGCGGCGCGGCTGCAAAAAAAACAATTCCGATTACCGTCAAAAGGAGGCGCGCCGCATGGGATTTTGCATTGAGGCAGTGGAAGGCCGTTTTCTGCGTGGAGGACGTGGAAGCAGGTTTTCTGCTTGGAGGCTGTAAAGGGTAGTGGGCTGTTGATACAATGATGGGAAAAGAGTTTTTATAATTTAATATATATTAGATACCAAACACTAAGTAAAAATAAATATTAAATTATAACAACTACATTCTACCAAATAAAAATATAAAAATAATCTACTCTTAATTATATACTACAAAACACTAAAATTTAATACATATCTCTCACTTTATAAAATAAATTTTACCACTATATACTAATTTTTTACACCCTATTAAACGGAGTCATATATTATTAAGTGGTAGGTTATATACAGACTATATTCTTGCGAAATTAAGTATATGGGTTTGCAACATATAAAGAGTAAGTCTCTTGTGCACCAGTTACACCGTGCAATGCAAGTTCATTTTTATAAAGTTGCATAATTTATTACTGAAAAGTTACACAAATTATTACTGAAAAGTTACACCATTCAAGATACACTTTTCAGTAATAACATGTGTAACTTTTCAATAGTATTTTGTGTAACTTTTTAAAAATGATCTTGAATTGCATGGTGTAATTGGTGCATACAAGACTAAGCAAAATATAATCGATCAATCAACGGTGATGTACAAATTAATTATGTCTCAGTTTTAATACACAAGTGATTAATTCGTACCCTAGTCATACTCATGATTAGGAGTGGTTAGTCCTATGTCGTCATCGGTGCAAAAAAAGAAAAAAAAAACAGTGGTAACTTTATTTAAATAGTGGATATTGAGTAAATGTGAGGCTTAATCGAAATAAGATCGGTTGAAGTTTTGTAGGACAATAATTTATAGTAAATTATTACGCAATTATTTTAAAGTATTAAAATTTTTATCAAAAATATAAATTCTTTCTAGTTTTATGCCACGTTACTAAGTACTCCCTCCGTCCCAAAGGAACTTGCAAATTTTTTTTGGGACGTCCCAAAGAAAGTTGCAGACCCAAAAAAGGAAACCCTTTAATAAATTTTACCCTCACAATATTCATATATTTACACAAAATGTCATCACTTTTTCACTTTTTGGTCCCACATTACACTCAATCCAACTAACTTTTTCACTTTTCATATAAAATTTTACCAAATTAACCCTCAAAACACTACTTTTTTACTTTATTGTACTTTCTTCTTAATTTGTGTGTCTCTCCTCCCTTGCAAATTGCTCTGGGACGGAGGGAGTATGTTATATCAATACCAACTGACACGATGCACTTCATTGCCGCATCACAAGTTGGCCATACCAATATGGATTGGTTTTATTTCGAAAAATCTCACATTTTCTCCCTATATTCACTATTTATTTTTAAAATATTACTCCCTCCATCCCGGAGCAACTTGCAAGGGGTGGAGGGCACACAAAACAAGAAAAAAGTAGAATAAAGTAAAAAAAGTAGTGTTTTGAGGGTTAATTTGGTAAAATTTTATGTAAAAAGTGAAAAAGTTAGTTGGATTGAGTGTAATGTGGGCCCAAAAAGTGAAAAAGTAATACTCCCTCCGTCCACGATAAATGGTCTACATTGCCTTAAATGGTCGTCCACAATAAATGGTCTACTTACCTAAAATGGAAAATTTACAATCATTATTTTTATTTTTTATACACATATACTCACTTTTACACATCACATCAAGTACTTTTTTAATAATTAAATATTTTTTTATACTATTACACTCACTTTTACACATCAACATCTACTTTTCTTAATAACCGTGCACAGCAAGGGTAGTCCAATTTTCATGGACGGAGGGAGTAACATTTTGTGTAAATATGTAGATATTGTGAGGGTGAAGTTTATAAAATGATTTACTTTTTTGGGTCTGCAAGTTCCTCTGGGACGTCCCGAAAAGGAAAACTTGCAAGTTCCTCTGGGACAGAGGGAGTATTATTTAAATACATTATATATACCCATCCAGATGCATAATAATTTTGAAAACTTATAGACACAAACATATCGATAAATTAGTACAATTATAATAACCTTGGATTTTGACATTTTGTTTTTACTTCTATAACTTTTAAAAAACTAACCTTTTAGCCCTAAAACCGGTTATTATAGCCTAGTTCACCCTTCTGGTTTCTGTTGATGTAGCATTTTTTTTAATTCAAACTGTCACAGAAAGGTGTCCCACAGTAACTAATTTGAAGACTAAAAAGTAATTTTGTTTTCTATTTTCGGAATGGTGCTAATGATGATGATGATAATTTAGGTGCATATTATAGTACACCCTGTACACACGAGAGATGAATATACTCGTATTAAAAAATTAAAATTATATCAAAACATAAATTTAAAATTCATAATCATCTCAAACACCTAAAATAACTAAGAGTACTAGCACATCAATTTAAACCCAAAATCTTGCAAATAAAGGGAAATAAACTAATGAACCATTAATTGAAATACAAAACTTAAAAAAAAAAAAAGATAGCCCTAAAAGATATTTGGGATTGAATCTTCATAAATTCTTGAGTCCCAAAAATATTCTTCTCATTTCTATATAGACATCCCAGTTAGTAGGTGGTGTTAATATTTTAGACTCTCAAAACCCTACACTCCTTTCTTTTCACTCAAATGCAGTTAAAAAATAAAAGTTACCTTGAAGCTAGCTGCTTTTTTTCTTTTCAATTTGGGCCTTTATTTGGGCTGCTTTTTTTTTTTTTTTTCTAAAAAATCCCGAAACTTCTATTGTTTTCTGACGAAAATGGGTTGTTTCCCTCTTTTATCTCCATTTAAAATGATAATGGGCCTCAGCATTTTCTCATCTCAATGGGTTGCTGCCCTTTAAATTTTTTATCTTCAATTGGGCTGCATTTCAATTGCAAATGGGCCCAATTATTTTTCTTCTCTCGATCTATTTTTTCGGTTGACTCAATAAAATATTAGGCATGTGATTTGCTCCAAAAATTTTCATTTTTCAATAAAATAAAAAAAAGCACTACCTTTCTCGAAATTAAGTGCAATTAGTCAAATTAATATAAAAATATGCATCAAATTCAATTAAATTAATCAAATAAAGCATATGAATTTCGAGCAATTTTCACACTAATCAAATTTGAGATATATTTTCCCCATTAGTAGACACCAATATTAAAGTAGTTTCAAACACAATTATGTTCTCTCTTTTATCTCCTCATTTGTTTAGAGTCTTTCTTATTTTCTATCATGGATTCAAGTTATCCAAACTCCCAAAATTATTCAAATAAATCCGAAAGATTTTTCAAACTCTTAATATTTTCACGTACCTATTATTAATTTGAGTTATGTATTTCAACTCTTGCAATATTTAATTTTTTATTGAAATTGTTATAATTTTTAAGTATGTTGTAATTTTTTAATATGATTACAAATTTTATTTATACATATAATATCTAATTAGGATTATCTATATTTTTTTTGATCTAATTTCTTTGTGGGTAGGTTTTGCGTATAGGATAATCTTTACTTTTGGACCTAAGCTAGTTTTGCACGTTATTTATATGCAGAGATTAGTAAATAATCTTTCTATTGCTAATATATTTTGTTTGATCAAATGAAGGAATGTGGTAAGTTTATATAACCTCATTACTGGGTTAGATTCACAATGTAAGAGTGTCCACATTGTTTTTTTTTTTTTTTAAATTACTATTATGTCGGCATAGTTCTTTTAGTTATATATATATACAATATATAATATATTTATTATTTACTTTTTTTTATCGATAAATGGTAGTTGTTAGTGGTTAGAAGTTAGTTTATCAAGTCTTCATATACACTCATATCTCCAAACCAACCTTATATTTCCCTCCTATTCGTTCCCAAAGGGAATCGAACTCAGGTCACTTACTCAAGTGAGAAGTCCAGTGGCCAGGTCACTCACTCAACTTTATTAGTTACAATACTTATTGAAGTAATTATTGAAAGAAGGATCAATTGCAGGACAAATAATAATTGAGGAGATAATTCAGCAGAGAGAGGAGGAGTTGCAAAATGCTATCAATTAAAAAGGTGTCAAAGCCATGTGATGCGGACGAGGGACGTGGGCTAAAAAATGCTTACAATCGGGCCCGGAGAGCGAAAATGAAGGCAGCGGTCCATGCAGATTATGGAGTAACGGACGAGAGCCCAGCTGGAGAAAATTAGACCCATCATCTCGAGATTCTGATTTATGTCCTCTATCTCTGAATTATTTGTTATTATCCTTTGATTCATTGTTGCCGATAAGTATGCTGATTAGGGAGATTTATTAGAAATAATGTGAGATTATTCAGGTAGGTTAGGATTTGCTGGATATTCTATTTAAATTCATTGTAACCCTCTGCGGAATTCATTCAGAAATCAAGTAAACTATTGTTTTGCAAGTTATTCTTACGCCATCGATTGCTTGCCGGCCTGAGTCGGGGCATCGATTTCTTACTTTCGGTTGCGGTTCTCAATAAATTGGTGCTTTCATTGAGAGAGGAGAACAACTGAGAATCACAATTATGACTAGATCACATCGGAATCGTATCATGCTATTGGAGACGAGAGTGGATTCGATTGAGAAATAAATTAATTCTTATTAGCAATTATTTGTGACCTTCGTTGGCTTGCTGACCTGAGTCAGAGCCGCGAATTAATATTGTGATTCGAACGCTTGCTGGCCTGAGCCAGGGCTTCGATTTTACTGAGTAAATTTTGTGATTCTCATCATTGGTGCTTTCATTGAGAGCATTGGAACCTGAGAATCGCGACGATGGCAGGCAATCATTGGGATAGAATTGAATCACTGGAAACCCGAACGACACTCATAGAGACAGGCTTGACAAATGTTGAGGGAAAGGTTGATGACCTTCGCCAGACGATAGAGACCGTGAGCCAGCAGATGGAATTACTTCTCCAAAAGCACCAGGAACCGACGAGGTCGCGTTCTCCATCGGTGCATAACGAGGAGTTGGGGTTAGAGGCCGAGATAGAAGAGAAAAATCCAATGCGTATGGGAGAGGATAGACTCCGGAGAAATCATGGAGATGATCGAAGAAAATACCGGCTGAAATTAACGTGTCCCACTTTCAATGGGACTGATCCAATTTCGTGGTTGAGTCGCGCTGATCAATATTTTGAACTCAACGAAATTGAATGGGAGGATAGGGTTCGATACGCCGCTTACTACTTGGAGGGAGAAGCTAATATGTGGTGGCAATGGATTAGTCGTGTATATCGTAAGAAGGGAAGGTACGTGCGATGGAAGGATTTTGAAAAGGAGTTGATGGCGAGGTTTGGACCTTCGGAATACATGGACTATGATGAAGCGTTGTCTCATATCAAGCAAACTGGTACCTTGCGAGAATACCAGAAGGAGTTTGAGAAGTTGGCTAACCATGTTCGCGATTGGCCTGAGAAAGCACTGGTGGGAGCATTTATTGGAGGAATGAAAGCTGAATTGGCAGCTGAAGTGCGTGTCTATCAGCCAAAGACATATTCGGAGACAATTGAGATTGCTAGAGTGCGCGATGAGCATCTTAATCTCCTAAAAAGGGGCTTCCATCCTGATGTTCGGAAGGGGGCAGCTATGGTAGGGGACATCAGGGGAAGTACTAACCAAAGTACGGGGGGTAACTTGCAGAATGCAACCAAGGCAAGTCCATTTGGAGTTAAAAGTTTACCTTGGGAAGAACTGCAGAAAAGACGCGAAAAAGGATTATGCTTCAATTGTGATGAGAAATTTGTTCCTGGGCACAGATGCAAGGTCAAGCAGACTTTTTTGATTGAGCCAATGAATTCGGACAGTGAAAGGGAGGAGGAATTTAAGGAGGAACTAGGGCTGGAAAAGGCTGAAGCATCGGTCCACGCTATATACGGCGTACAAGGGCCACGAATAATGAAATTATCGGCGTGGGTTAAGAAACGGCGAGTGGTTGTGTTGATAGATGGTGGGTCGTCACATAATTTCATTAACCTACACTTAGCCCGAAGGTTGGGATTGACGGCTAGAAGGGTAGAGTCGTTTAAGGTTCGAGTGGCTAACGGAGAATGTATCGTGTGTGACGAACTTTATGAAGGGGTGGCAATCAGTTTACAAGGGACAGAAGTGAGGGCTGATCTTTTTGCCTTACCCTTGGTTGGACCAGACCTGGTGTTGGGAGTACAATGGCTAGAGGGGCTGGGGGAAGTCACGATGGACTACGACAAAGGAACGATGGGGTTCAAGTGGGGAGATGGGTACGTAACGTTGGTTGCTGGAATGGATACTCAAACGTTGGAAGTTGGGTTGAGGAGCATAGAGAGAATGTGGCGGGCAGGAGGGCAATGTTATGCCATACATGTGGAATGTGTGGGACAAGCACCGGCGAGAGAGAAAGAAAAAGAGCAGCTGGTTGAAATTAATGAATTGTTGAAGGAGTTTAACGTGGTTATGAAGGAGCCGGATGGTCTGCCTCCAAGAAGGGAATTCGACCACCACATACCCCTCAGGAACGAGACACAACCCGTTAATGTGCTCCCGTACAGGTATGCTCACTTTCAAAAGGAGGAAATAGAGAAACAGGTGCGGGAGATGTTACAAAAAGGGTTAATTCGTCCGAGCAATAACCCCTTTTCATCGCCGGTATTATTAGTAAAAAGGAAGGATGGGTCGTGGAGATTTTGCACTGATTATCGATCCTTGAACGCAGCGACAGTCAAGGACAGATTTCCGATACCCACTATAGATGATATGTTGGATGAACTCAGCGGTGCACGCTACTTCTCAAAGCTGGATCTTAGGGCCGGATACCATCAGATTCGTTTAGCTGACAAAGACATTCATAAAACGGCCTTTCGAACACACCACAGTCATTATGAATATCTGGTGATGCCATTTGGCCTGTGCAACGCACCCTCAACGTTTCAGAGCGCCATGAATACTATTTTCCAGCAATACCTACGGAAATTTATCCTGGTATTCTTCGATGATATTTTAATTTATTCAAAGAATTGGGCGGACCATATGCTACATTTGCGGACAGTACTAACGATATTGCGCCAACATCAGTTCCATGTGAAGCCATCTAAGTGCGAATTTGGAAAAGAAAATGTGGAATACTTGGGGCATATCATCTCGGTGGAAGGAGTGCAAGTGGATTCAAGTAAAATTGAAGCAATGAAAAGCTGGCCTAAACCTGCTAATATAACAGAAATGAGAGGATTCCTAGGACTAGCAGGGTACTATCGTAAGTTTGTTCAACATTATGGGACAATCGCACGCCCATTAACAGCTATGACAAAAAAGGGAACTTTCACATGGACATGGGAGGCGGAAAAGGCTTTCGAAGATCTCAAACGGGCCATGACGACAACGCCCGTATTGGTGATGCCACAATTTGATCAAACCTTTGAGGTTCATACGGATGCCAGCGATTTTGGGATTGGAGCAGTGTTGATACAGAATGGGCGGCCATTAGCATTCATGAGCAAGGCACTGGGAGTTAGAAAATTGGAGTGGTCGGTATATGTGAAAGAACTAATGGCAGTAGTGGAGGCGGTGCGGCTGTGGCGGCCGTATCTTTTGGGTAGGAAATTTCTCATTATTACTGATCAGCAACCTTTGAAACATCTACTGGAACAATGAGCTGCAACTCCAGAGCAACAAAAGTTTGTGGCAAAATTGATGGGCTTTGAGTTTGAGATAATGTACCGCCCAGGTAAGCAAAACACGGTGGCTGATGCACTCTCAAGACGAACGGATCGACCTGCATTATGCGCTATCACCGGACCGATCTGGGGCATTTGGGATCGTATACGGGCAGCCACGCTGGTTTCGCCGGAATTAATAGATATTCGAAAAAGGTTGGATGACCATGAGCAGGAGGTCTTAGATGATTATGAATGGAGAGACAACCTGCTGTTGTTTCATGGCCGGGTTATGGTACCTAATCAAGACGCACTTCGAGAGGAAATAATGACCCACTTCCATGAATCATATGTAGGTGGACACTCGGGCATCTATCGAACATGGGTGCGGATTGCAGGAACATTTTATTGGTCGGGACTTAAAAATGATGTTCGTTCCTACGTAAGCAGGTGTGATATGTGCCAAAAAGTTAAGTCCGACTCTCGAAAACCAGGGGGGTTACTCCAGCCATTGCCGGTGTCAGAGCGGATTTGGGAGGACATTTCGATGGACTTTATAGAGGGTTTACCTATGTCGAATGGGTTCAACGGGATTGTGGTCGTCGTGGATCGGCTAACCAAATACGCCCACTTTATTCCGCTGGTGCATCCCTATACAGCAAAGTCAGTTGCACGATTATTCATAGAATACATTGTTCGTTTACATGGTGTACCGAGGTCCATCGTTACAGATCGGGATCGCTTCTTCACTAGCAACTTTTGGAAGGAACTTTTTAAAATGCAGGGTACACGTTTATCCATGAGTTCAGCATATCATCCGCAAACAGATGGCCAAACTGAAGTAACGAATCGAACGTTAGAACAATATCTGCGTTGTTACGTTCACCAAAATCCAAAGAGGTGGGAAGGATTTTTGGCGTGGGCAGAATATTGGTATAACACCACTTTTCATGCATCAACAAAACATACCCCTTTTGAGCTGGTATATGGCAGGCTGTCACCTCACTTGGTGTGTTATGTACCTGGACATTCTCCAAATGTGGAAGTTGACAAAGAGCTGTATGAGAGGGACCTCATGTTGCGAGAATTGAAAGAGACATTAGCTGGGTCAGTTAATCGCATGAAGGAGCAATATGATAAGGGTCACCGCGAAGAGCATTTCCAAGTTGGCGACTGGGTTTATCTGAAAATCCGACCATATCGGCAGCAAACACTCTCGCAAAAGGCACTATATAAACTGGGGAACAGATTCTATGGGCCGTTTCAGGTGTTGGAGAAAGTAGGCACAGTAGCGTATCGTCTGCAACTACCGGAAGAAGCACAGATTCATCCTGTTGTACATGTGTCCCAGTTGAAACGACGCCTAGGGACAGCAGAGGTCGTAACTGAACGCCTTCCAGCAGTCAATCCACATGGCCAATTTATCTTAAGACCAAGCCGTGCAGTGGAGTATCGGCGAGTTAAGAGGAGTGGACGGTTTAGGTGGGAGGTGCTAATTGAATGGGAGACCTTGCCGCAAGAGGACGCGACATGGGAAAGCCTTGCTATGATGAGAGAGCGATTTCCGGAATTCGTCCTTGAGGACAAGGACGTTCTAGAAGGGGATGGGAATGATGCGGACGAGGGACGTGGGCTCAAAAATGCTTACAATCGGGCCCGGAGAGCGAAAATGAAGGCAGCGGCCCATGCAGATTATGGAGTAACGGACGAGAGCCCAGCTGGAGAAAATTAGACCCATCATCTCGAGATTCTGATTTATGTCCTCTATCTCTGAATTATTTGTTATTATCCTTTGATTCATTGTTGCCGATAAGTATGCTGATTAGGGAGATTTATTAGAAATAATGTGAGATTATTCAGGTAGGTTAGGATTCGCTGGATATTCTATTTAAATTCATTGTAACCCTCTGCGGAATTCATTCAGAAATCAAGTAAACTATTGTTTTGCAAGTTATTCTTGCGCCATCGATTGCTTGCCGGCCTGAGTCGGGGCATCGATTTCTTACTTTCGGTTGCGGTTCTCAACACCATGCCGTTTATCATGGGTACGTAATTAATGCATGAATTTTTCAAATTTAATCCCATGTATTTAAATATTATACATTATTCTGTTTCTAACTTTTAAAAAAAAAAAAAAAACAGGAAATGATATATGCCAAAAGTTTGCAATATTGGGTCTAGTAAGTTGTCTTCCTGCTTACCTTGCACATATTTTCAATGTGAAGCGAATTATGGTCACCATATTAGTCAATGTGTTTATTGCCTTTGGCTCCATCACTTCACTTTTTGTAAGTTTCAATTTCGTATTTTATTTTATCATCACATGTCAATCAATTAATTTTAAGGAAAAATAATTTTTTCGTCCTTTAACTTTCATTTATTATGATTTTGGTCCTTTAACTATTAAAATTTGATTTTAGTCCTTCTCAGTCAAAAGGTCGAAAATCAATTTTTTTAAAAGATAAAGGATGCAAATTAAATTTTTTGTAAAGATAAAGGATGAAAATTAAATTCTTTTGAAAGATAAAGGACAAAAATCAAATTTTAAAAAAAATAAAGGACTAAAATTAAATTTTAATAGTGTAGAGGACCAAAACCATAATATATAGGTGAAAGATAGAGGACGAAAAAACACGGTTTTCCCAAATTTTATATTTTTCTGATAATTTATTTAATTTTCTAAAGGGGTTTCTGGTAATAGCCCTCACTGCTGATAATTTATTCAGGTATGAAAATGACATTTTTGGTCCGTTAACTTTACCACTTTCAAATTTTGGTTCTACTGACTTGTAAAAGTTCATTTTCATCCTGCATGATACTTTCTTTCGGCTCTTTGATATCCTTTTAACTTTTAAATACTGATTCTTGTTCTGTAACTTATACAATGAATAAAAACCAAAACAAAAGGTTTGCAAGTTATAGAATGAAAATAAAATTTTGGGATAAATAAATTTTTTTAACTTTGGTTTTCTTTCTACTAAGTTTTGAATTTTTAAAATCATCCAGTAACACATGACATGGCATGTTGTTTCTTTTTCTTAATTTTTTGTTTATTGTATTATATATGTGGAATTTATTTTTAATTTTCTATTTTCGTTTAATTTATAAATCAATTTAGGAGGATAAAAATCCAAAAGCCTAGTAATCTCTCAATGCTCAGGTTTGTAGACAAGGCCGCGATTGTGACAATGGATGATGAGAAACTTTGCAAATAGAAGAAGTAAAATGCATACTGCGAGTGATGGACGACAACATTATTTATGTTCCAAAGTCAACAACACCTCATTCTCCAACCGCCACCTTGGCACCACCGCCTTCCAAATCCCTCCAGCTGCCATATCCTATGGCTCCCGATCTATGACCGTACCCGTCGCCACCCCCACTGGAATAACCATGCTTCAACGAATTGGCATCGGCATTAAATTGTAGAGAAAAGGAGAAGATCGTTTCTGATTTCGAATCAGATGTCAGCAATGTGGCTAGTGAAGTGATCTAAAACAATTTAATTAATTTATGGGCGTATTAAATAATTAATTATGGACTATATGTGTAGATATTATATATTAAGTTATTGATTAGGGTCATATTTGCATCAATTTGTGTTAAAAAGTAGTATCTATTTTTTACAATCGCTATTTTTTTAAAAGTAAATTTATGTTTGTTTATATAATACTACCTCCGTCCCGGAACTACTTTCATAGTAGTTCCGGGCACGCGAATCAAGGAAAAGTAAGTATGTGAGTGTAAAGTTAAATAATAAAATAAGAAAAAGTGTGTTTTGTTGACTTTTGTGAGTGAAAAAGGTTTCCTTTTTAGGTGTGTGAAAGAAGAGTTGGGACGTCCAAATAAGGAAAGTGTGAAAGTAGTTTTGGGACGGAGGGAGTACTATTTTACTGGGAAGATGAAAGTTTCAAGCTTCAACGTAATATGTTACTAATGAAGATGAATGAATGGTGAGAGCTTTCTTTAAAAAAAAATATATCACATGTCTTTTCTTCTGAATTTCATGATTTTGAGGTAGGAAAACCTAAGATTGTGGGTTTAATTAAAAATAATTGTGAAACGTGTCATAATTCTATTAGTTGTATATATATCTTTTAAGTAGAATTTAAAATTTTAATTTAAGAATATTATTTAATATCAAAATAAAAAGTTATATATATATCAAAATTTTGACTTGGTCGGATTTTAGTAGCAAAACAAAACATTTTTGCTACTCTCTCATAAGTGCACGAAATCGTCATAGTAGAATGCTAAGTATAGTATTGAACCACGAGATTTAGGAGTATGGTGTGGTCATAGTGCTATGTGTCAACATGTTATTGCAGTTGCTAAATCGGGAAAGCAAGGAAAAGAAATATAAAGCACACTAAATAAAGCAATTACATAAAGAAAAATAAAATGGACACCCGACTAAGTAGGGTCAAGAGAGAGGAACGTAAATTTAGGTGATGATCAAATTACGAAAGTCAAGCAAATGGATTAATTAAACTACTATTGTTAATTTCTCAATTGAGTGAAAGGACTAATTATTCATGACTAACAATAAGCACAATAAAGTAAAAAGCTATGAAGAACAACTCTTCCCCTTCGGATAACAATAAGCACAATAAACCTGAGGTGTTCCCAAATCCGGTATTAAAGTGTCCTCCTAATGCTCCACTTTTCGCTCTCTAAATTTGAACTAAAGTGTCTAATGAAGGAGGTTCTACTAAAAATTATCTTCTCTCGAATGCATAAAATGCATGTACAATTAAAGCTTCTAATTAATTCTCAAATCACCATGATCAATTCTTAGATCACTCAATCCTAATAATATTGCAAGCGTAATTAGAAAAAAAAATTAATTAAAGCACAATAAAGCTCATCAATAGAATCAACAATAATCAAGAAATTAAACTAGAAATAATTATATCAAAACATAAATTTAAAATTCATAATCATCTCAAACACCTAAAATTACTAAGAGTACTAGCACATCAACACACATCAATTTAAACCCAAAATCTTGCAAATAAAGGGAAATAAACTAATAAACCATTAATTAAAATACAAAAATTAAAAAAAGAGATTACCCTAAATGATATTTGGAGTTGAATCTTCTTAAATCCTTGAGTCCCAAAAATATTATCCTCATTTCTATATTGACACCCAACTGGTGTTAATATTTTAGAGTCTTAAAACCCTACACTCTTTTCTTTTCACTCAAATGCCGTAAAAAACAAAAAGAAAAAAAAAAAGTTACCTTGAAGCTGGCTGCTTTTTTTCTTTTCAATTTGGGCCTTCATTTGGGCTGCCTCTTCCTTTTTTTTTTCTTTCTCAAAAATCCCGAAGCTGCTATTGTTTTCTGACGAAAATGGGTTGTTTCCCTCTTTTACCCCATATAAAATGATAATGGGCCTCAGCATTTTCTCATCTCAATGGGCTGTAGTCCTTTAAATTTTTAATCTTCAATTGGGCTGCACTTCAATTGCAAATGGGCCAAGAATGTTGTCACATTAAATATAAAATGGGCCCAATTATTCTTCTTCTCTCGATCTATTTCTTCAATTGACTCAATAAAATATTAGGTACGTGATTTGCTCAAAAAATTTCATTTTCCTATAAAATTAACAAAGCACTACCTTTCTCGAAAGTAAGTACAATTAGTCAAATTAATATAAAAATATGCATGAAATCCAATCAAATTAATGAAATAAAGCATATGAATTTCGAGCAATTTTCACACTAATCAAATTTGAGATATTTTTTCTCCATTAATAGACACCAATATTAAAGTAGTTTCAAACACAATTATGTTCTCTTCTTTTATCTCCTCATTTGTTTAGTCTTTCTAATTTTCTATCTTGGATTCAAGTTATCCAAACTCTCAAAATTATTCAAATGAATCCGAAAGAATTTTCAAACTCTTAATATTTTCACGTACCAATTATTAATTTGAGTTATGTATTTCAACTCTTGCAATATTTAATTTTTTTTGAAATTGTTATAATTTTTAAGTATGTTGTAATTTTTTAATATGATTACAAATTTTTAATAAAATAAAATTTATATACATATAATATCTAATTAGGATTATCTTTACTTTTTTGATCTAATTTCTTTGTGGATAGTTTCTGCAATTATAGGATTATCATTACTTTTGGACCTAGCTAGTTTTGCACGTTATTTATGTGCAGAGATTAGTAAATAATCTTTTCTACTGCTAATATACTTTGTCTGATCATATGAACGAATGTGGTAAGTTTATATAACCTCATTATTGGGTTAGATTCACAATGTAAACTAGAGTGTCCACATTGCTTTTTTTTTTTTTTTTTAAATTACTATTATGTCGGCATAGTACTTTTAGTTATATATAAGGTGACTTACATATAGGTTCAAAAAAATCACTATATTTACAAATAAGTGTTGTGCAGAAAAAAAAATGTGCTTCTGTGCAAATATTTTATACTTATTTGTAAATATAGTGACTTTGTTGAACCTATATATAAATCATCCATATATGGGTATATATATAATATATTTATTAGTTACCATACTTATTGAAGTAAATATTGAAAGAAGGATCAATTGTAGGACAAATAATAATGGAGGAGATAATTCAGCAGAGAGAGGAGGAGTTGCAAAATGCTATAAATTACAAAGGTGCCAAAGCCATGCCGTTTATCATAGGTACATAGTGCATGAATTTTTCAAATTTAATCCCATGTAATTAAAATATTATACATTTTTGTGTTTCTAACTTTTTCTTTTTTAACAGGAAATGATATATGCCAAAAGTTTGCAATATTGGGGCTAGTAAGCTGTCTTCCTGCTTACCTTGCACATATTTTCAATGTGAAGCGAATTATGGTCACCATATTAGTCAATGTGTTTATTGGTACTTCAAATTTCACCACTCTACTTGGAGGCTATCTTAGTGACACCTACTTCGGCCGTTACAAGACCCTTGCCTTTGGCTCCATCACTTTTCTTTTTATAAGTTTCAATTTCGTATTTTATTTTATCATCACATGTCAATCAATTAATTTTGAGGGAAAATAATTTTTTCGTCCTTTAACTTTCATCTATTATGATTTTGGTCCTCTAACAATTAAAATTTGATTTTAGTCATTCTCTCTCAAAAGGATGAAAATCAATTTTTTTTAAAGATAAAGGATGAAAATCAAATTCTTTTGAAAGATAAAGGACAAAAATCATATTTTAAAAAAAATAAAGGACTAAAATTAAAATTTAATAGTTTAGAGGACCAAAATCGTAATAGGTGAAAGATAGAGGATGAAAAAAAATAGTTTTCCCTAATTTTATATTTTTCTGATAATTTATATTTAATTTTTAAAGGGGTTCTTGGTAATAACCCTCACTGCTGTAATTAAGGAATTACACCCACCACATTGTGGGCCGCAGGACGCCCATTGCATGGGGCCTTCGTCATGGCAACATGTGTTTCTTCATGTCGGACTGGTACTACTGAGCATCGGTGCTAGCGCTATATGGCCATGCAACCTGGCCTTGGGCGTCGATCAGTTTAACCCTGACACACAATCTGGGAAAAGGGGAACTGACAGCTTTATTAATTGGTTTTCCGTGACAACGACGCTTGCACAGATGGTATCACTGACAGTTCTGGTTTATGTGCATACGGATATCAGTGCGGCCATCGGATATCACTATGCCAGAAAAGGACTACGACAACAGGGATTCCCCGTTGTTTTAAGTGTTTTTTCACCGTTGTGGATCGAATTGTTGTGGTAGGTCCAGACTTTTGACAACGGGTTTCTCACCGTTGTCT
>JAPKLY010000001.1:426750-481927 GCA_026898435.1 Prunella vulgaris
TCAAAAGTTGGTTAAATATTACATGTGATCTGAATGCGAGATTACATCTAATGCACATTTGTCAAATTTAATTTTATTTTATATTTCTAGCTGACAAATTTGTCCTTTATTTGGTTAAATATTTTCTTTGTCCTTTATCTTTCACCTATTACGGTTTTGATCCTCTTTACTATTAAAATTTGAATTTAGTCCTTTATCTTTCAAAAAAATTGATTTTCGTTCTTTTATCTTTAAAAAAAAATTGTCTTAAGTTTTTATTTATGACAACGGTGAGTACCCATTGCGTTTACTGTTTATTAACCGTTGTCTTAAGCATATGACAACTGAGAACTACTGTTGTATTTATCTTTTTGTTGGATATGGATGATTATGGATATATAAATTAAATATGGCTGATTATGGATATATAAATTAAATATGGCTATCATTTTTTATTTTTGGATTTTTTATTTTTGATTTAGTACAAACTGTTGGATATATGGATATATAACTACCCCCATAATTTTTTATTATGGATATATAAATTAAATATGGCTATCACCTATAACTGAGAAAATACAATAACTTTTGATTTTTGCACTACAAAAAAAAAGGGTTTTAGCGACCGATTTAGCAACTGAAAATCGATCGCTAAACACATTTACCGACCGATTTACCGACCGATCAAGGTGGTCGGTAAAACTATGGTCGCTAATATTTAGCGACCGAATGTAACTTAGCGACCGCCAAAACGGTCGGTAATTAGTCGCTAAAAGAACCGGGATTTGACCCGTTTTTGAATGTTAGCGACCGATTTATCGGTCGCTATTTATATATTTAGCGACCGAAATATCGGTCGGAAAATATATAAGTAGCGACTGATTATTCGGTCGCTAAATAATAATTTTATTTTTTAAATATTTTGTTATATTTTATTTAGCGACCGAATAATCGGTCGCTAATTATATATTTACCGACCGATATTTCGGTCGCTAAATTTTGTCGTGAAAAAAAAATTGGGGCCAAGGTGGTTCGAACCCAGGCCTCCAGTGTGGCTCAGCAAGGCTCGAACCACTTGGCTAAGCCCCCAACATATTAACATATGCACCACAACCTTTATTTGAGCCATATTTGGCTCAGATTAAATCCCCCAAATTCGCGCCTGTGAGGGGTCAAACACGCGACCTATGGGCATCTCAGAGGTGGCGTGACCACTCGGGCACTTGTCGTTGGTGTTCATTTTTGTGCAATTAATTGTATATAACTCCAAATTGAGTCACGTTTTTTTTAAAATGCTTCTAATTAAATGAGTATTGTTTCTACTTTATTTATGTTTATATATATTTCATTAAATATTATAATGTTAAAATTTTATTATTTAATATTACCAAAATTTATTAATTTGTTCATTTTTTTTGCAATTAATTGTATTTAACTCCAAATTGAGTCACATTTTTTTTAAATGTTTCTAATTAAATGAGTATTGTTTCTATTTTATTTATGTATATATATATTTCATTAAATATTATAATGTTACAAATTTATTATTTAATACTACGAAAATTTATTAATTTGTTCATTTTTTGCAATTAATTGTATTTAACTCCATATTTTTTAGTCACATTTTTGTTAAATGCTTCTAATTAATTGCTTGTTAGTTCTAACTTGTTTATGTATATATATATTTCAATAAATATTATAATGTTGTAAATTTATTATTTAACATTACGAAAATTTATTAATTTATTCAATTTAAAAATACAAATACAATTCGTTCAAAATTTTCACTTTCTTTGGATTTTTATATAACCATTTGAAACTAATTATTTTACACTACTAAAATTTAAACATTCAACATAATTTAAACATTCAATATCCCATAAAAACATCCAACATAAATAAAATAAAATTCATTGTTCAACAAAAAAAAAAACTAATGTGACGAATTAAAGCCGTCGTCGTCACCACCAAGATCGACAACCTCCTCATCGTCATCGTCATCATCCTCAGGTAGAGGTGGTGGAAGATCAGGAAATTTGGGGACGTTCCAACCCATCTCTTCGGAGACAGACTCAAGCCAATTCTTCATCATTCTCGTCAGGTCCTCCATTTGCTTCATCCTATTTTCATCATCTTCCCCTTTGTTTGATATTTCTCCAATTTCTTTCTCACGTCGGAGAGTTGACTTTCGACGTGGGAGGAGGGGTGAGAGTCGAGGGAATAGGAGGAGCTCCCCTTCTGTGATAGGCGGACAACCTTACTGTGACTGCCCAATCCTAGATACTTCCCCTTCTTTGGTTTGACCAAATTCAGAAAAATTTGGTCCTCGTCAACAGGGGCGGGGGTAGGATTCTCCGGGGTGGGTGCCGACGTCGTCTGAGCCTCATCGAGGGCCTGCCTCATCTGATTCTGAAATTAAACAATAATCATAATTATAATATAATATTAATTAGTATAATTCATAAAATAATTAATTAGAACAATAATTAATTATAATAAAATACATACGTGAAGCTCGGTGGTGCGGCCATAAGTCGACTGTCTACTCTCCCCAACCGGGTGAGCAAAATGCATCTCCTGGATGAGGCTGGGCTTAACTCCGTATGCATGCTCCTGTACAAAAAATTAAACTTTTTAATAAAGTAAAATTAATAAATTTAAATGTGAGTATATTAAAAAATTAATTAAATACTTACATAAGCGAGAGCATGCTCGTAAATCGATCGGGAGCCTGCTCGATGTATGGCTATGCCTTGCCCGGTGGGGTGGCTCATCCTATTTCTTCTTGCCGCCTTGGCCCTCGCAACATGCCTCGGATCATTCCAATACTCGAGGAGTCCCTCCCAGATATTACGGCCCTCTTCGTCCGTCCCCATATTCTGAATGATCCCCTCCTTCAGCCACTTGTCTTTCATCATGTGGACTAAGTCTTTCATGCGGTTCTGGGCTTTTTTGTAAAATAGACCACGCACCGCATCATCGTGTCGCGGTTCCCACACGCAGAGCTTCTGCATAAAATTCATAACAAACATATAAATTCATAATTCAATAAATTAAATAAAATTAATATTATTACCTTAAACTCTTCAAAAAATGCTTTCTGCTTGGATGCGGGAACTTTAGACCACGATCCCACTCCATAAGGCCACACAACACTTTTCAGTGCATCCGTGACCAAGCTAGAAGATTTATTACCCGGACTCAAGCTGCATAAATAATTAGGTATTAATATTATAAAAAAATTATGTATTAATATTATAAAAAAATTATGTATTAATATTATAAAAAAACTTACACTCCGTCAGACGGCTTTATTATGTATTAATAATTGGTTGCCGAGTATCTACTAAAGGATGTTGTCGGGATGAAGAACCTCCGGCAGCAGAAGACTCTCCCACTTCAAAATTAGGAGGGATCGGCACATAAAAATTCTCGATCGTAACGGGCGGTAAAGGCAGGACCGCCGGTCTCCCTCTCCCTCTCCCTCTCCATCTCCCTCTCCCTCTCCCCCTTCCCCTCCCTCTCCCTCTTCCTCTTCCTCTTCCTCCCTCTCCTCCCTCATTCATCTATTCAACAAATCAAATAATACTAATCAACAAATCAATTAATACTAATCAATAAATCAATTAATACTAATCAATTAATCAACTAATACTAATCAATTAATCAACGAGTGAGAAATATGTGTTGAGGCTTCATGCACAACCAAGGAGGTAGATTGTACGGAGTCAGTAATACAGGCCACAACGAATACTTCTTCCCGTGCATACCGAATGGAGCAAATCCGCCTGTGCACAGGCCAAGCCTCATATTTCTCTTCTCACTCGCAAAATCTGGAAACTCTCTATCAAGATGTCTCCACGCATTAGAGTCAGCAGGATGACGCATCTCTCCGGAATTCTCATCAGAACACTCCTCAGCATGCCATCTCATGTCTTTTGCAGTGGCACTCGACTGATACAACCTCTCTAGACGAGGAGTGATGGGAAGATAATACATAGACTTGAAAGATGTCTTCTTCCTACGATCTGAGGGTTTGAACCTAGGGTAGTTGCACATCCTGCACCGATCGATGCTCTTGTCGTCGTCCCAAAATAGCATGCAACCGTTGGTACAACAATCAATCTTCTCAAATGGTAAACCCATATCCTTCAAGAGCCTCTTACTTTGATAGAAATTTTCTGGTGCTGTGTTCTCTTTAGGTAGGGCCCGTTTGAACAACTTTGCAAATTTATTGTACACTTTCTGACTGACTTTGCCTTCAGTTTTGATGGACAACATCTGAGCATTGAATGATAATTGTGTCTCAGTATCACAACTAGGAAACAACTTCTGATTGACAGATTTAAGCATCTCAAAAAATCTCTGCGAACGAGGATTTGGTTCCTCTTCCATGTGGTGACCACCCAAACCAAACTCATCAATCATCGTATGATAGCTTTGGAATTCATCCACCGGTGTCTCAGAGCATGGAATTGGCGAATCACGGCTCGAACCACCAATCTCAAATCTCTCACCTCCACTGCTACGAAACTGATCATAGAAGGCAACCACTGTTTCAAGATTATGATTCCACCGAGTTTCGTCATGTACAGTCCAATTGTAATAGTATGGAGTAAACGAAACATCACGAGATGAGTTAGAACCTCATCAATGTTCAAAAATCTCTTGTTACCGCACTTTTTTTCTGAACAAGGACATCTAATCTGGCCATTCATATCCATGCAGTGTGGATTACTAGAGGCAAACGCAGTAAACTCATGAATTTTCTTGTAAAATTCAGGGTTGATCGATCCTTGTATCAGACGAGGGATTTCATACATCGAACGACGATCAGGGAGTTCCATCTGATTTAAATTAAGAATATACCACATTAGAATTATAAAAAAAATTCGCCAGAGTTTCGACTATAAACAAGCATATCCGATTTTTTAAAACAAAAAATCCAATATATATAATCAAACATCAATTACACTACAAAATTCTAACAAATTAAATTAGGATTAATCTCCAATAAAAATGGATATATTCATAAATAATTAATGTACAACATGTAAATAATATTAAACTTAAACGGTAAAAATGTAAAAACGTACGGTCAAATTGAAGCAACGAGCACAATGTGACAATGGACCCGAACGATTACAACCAACACGTTAAAATAATATAATTCTTCACATTTCTGAGATTTTTTAAGGTTTTGGGGGTAAATTTTCGTGAATGAAAAGGAAAGAAGAGGGCAGTGGCTGTTCTATATTCGAAGTTTAGCGACCGCTTTTTTTAATTTACAGACCGAAAATTCGGTCGCTAAATGTAAAAACCGAATCGGGCAATAATTGCCCACCTACCCGCTTTCGGTTTTTAATTTTAGCGACCGAAAAAGCGGTCGCTAACATAAAAATAAATTACCGACCGCCTAATCGGTCGGTAATATTGTTGACTAATATTGACTGACAATATTACCGACCGATTTGGCGGTCGGTAACTTATTTTTATGTTAGCGACTGCTTTTTCGGTCGGTATTTTCGTTGGAAAATTTAGGGTTTGACCAGTAGTCAAAATCGGTCGCTAATCGATCAAAAATCGGTCGCTAATTAATTATTTAGCGACCGATTTCAGTCGGTCGGTAAAAAGCGGTCGCTAAATTCCATCTTTTTTGTAGTGTTGGATGTTGGATATGGATGATTATGGATATATAAATTAAATATGGCTATCATTTTTTCTTGTTAAATAGTTGAATTGATGATTATGGATATATTGTGTTTGATATGGATATGTTGTATTTTGACAGCAAGTTTTCAATCAAAAAAATCAGGATTTACTTTAGTAATACTTGGACATATTTTTGTTCGGTTAAATAGTTAAATGGATGATTATGGACATGTTGTTTTGATATAGATATGCTGTATTTTGACAGCAAGTTAAACAGCAAGTTTTGTATCAAAAAATCAGCAATTACTTGGACATATTTTGAGCAGATTTTTTTACAGCAGTTTTTTGACAGCAGTTTTTCAAAAAGTCAGCAGGTTTTGTATTTTGACAGCAGTTTTTTAACAGCAGGTTTTTTGACAGCAGATTTTTTGACAGCAAGTTAAACAGCAGTTTTTTTAGCAGACTTTGAGCATTTGGTTAAGCATTTTGTTGTAATCGAGAGAAAAGCGCAAGCATAAAGTAAATAACACAGTATTGATGACCCAGTTCGTCACGGAGTGACTACGTCTGGGGGCGACCAAGCCAGGAGATTATACTAATAATGAACTTCCGTTACAATCAATATGAAAGTGTAGAGTACATAATACAGGGAACGATACTATATATATAATACCTAACCCTAAGTCTTGTGGGCCTAAAGCCCACTGGATATATATCTAATATTATATCCACACAATATAATAATATATTTACATATATTATAACACTCCCCCTTGGATATAATATGACAAGGAAGAATGCAAGTGTTACTTAGTGGAGTGTAACAAATGGCCTCGAGGATACAATCATCAGGATTGTTTAACATTTGTTACTCCCCCTGAAGATAACAACCTTCCAAGTCGACGCATCCCGATTCCATGTACGTACTTTTCAAAAGTCGAAGTGGGAAGGGATTTAGTGAACAGATCAGCTAGATTGTCACTTGAGCGTACTTGTTTTATCGTGATCTCACCACTCTTCTGGAGTTCGTGAGGATAAAAGAATTTTGGGAATATATGCTTCGTCAAGTTCCCTTTGACATAGCCGTTGCTCATTTGTGCAATACATGCAGCATTATCTTCGTAGATAATTGAGGGGCTTAACTCAACAGAAGGGATACCACACGAATCGTGAATGTGTTTTATAAGGGACTTTAACCACACACATTCTCGTGCAGTTTCGTATAGAGCTATGATCTCTAAGTGGTTTGACGATGTGGTCACCAAAGTTTGTTTGACAGATCTCCATGAAATGGTTGTTCCACCACAGAGGAAAACATAACCCGTTTGCGATTTCGCATTATGGGGATCAGATAGATAACCAGCATCAGCATAACCTATAAGCGTGTTATCTTGGTTTCTTTGATAGAAAAGACCAAGATCTTGAGAACCTTGAAGATATCGTAGGATATGTTTCACACCATTCCAATGTCTCCTCGTGGGGGAGGCACTGAACCTTGCAAGTAGATTGACTGCAAAGGCAATATCGGGCCTAGTGCAGTTTGCAAGATAGAGCAGTGCACCAATTGCACTTAGATATGGAACTTCAGGTCCCAATAGCTCTTCGGTATCTTCTTTAGGTCTAAATGGGTCCTTTTCCAAATCAAGGGAACGGACAGCCATTGGAGTGCTTAAGGGATGAGATTTATCCATGTGGAATCTCTCCAACACTTTCCTTAGGTAAGCTGATTGGTGTATCAGTATTCCTTCAGGGAAATGCTCGATCTGCAGGCCGAGACAGAACTTGGTTTTACCCAAAGTTTTCATTTCAAATTCAGTTTTTAAGATTGAACTTGCTTCTTCAATCTCTTTCCTTGTTCCAATAATGTTTAGATCATCCACATACACCGAGATGATGCAAAAACCATTAAGGGATTTCTTAGTAAAGACACAAGGAAAAGCCTCGTTATTTACGTATTCCTTCTTCAGGAGGAATTCGCTTAGTCGATTATACCACATACGACCTGACTGTTTTAAGCCATATAACGAGCGTTGCAACTTAATGCTGAACACACTACGATGTTCGTTATTCCTCATTTGGGGAATAGTTAATCCATCAGGGATTTTCATATAGATGTCAGAATCTAATGATTCGTATAAGTATGCGGTAACTACGTCCATTAGCTGCATTTCTAAGTTTAGTTTAACTGCCAGGGATATTAGGAAGCGGAATGTTATGGCATCCATAACAGGAGAGTAAGTTTGATTGAAATCGATACCGGGTCTCTGCGAAAACCCTTGAGCCACTAACCTCGCTTTGTATCTCACAATCTCATTGTTCTCGTTTCGCATTCGTACAAATACCCACTTGTATCCAACAGGGACTACATTTTTTGGGGTACGAATGATGGAACCGAAAACATTTCATTTGTTTAGCGAGTATAGCTCTGCCTTTATTGCAGCTTCCCATTTCACCCAATCAGAGCGCTTCCGGCACTCGGATATAGTTTTGGGTTCAGGATCTAGATCATTATTAGAAATGGTGAAGGCAATTAAGGCTACAAATGTGTTGTCGACAACAGTTGTATTTCTGTTATAAGTTTCTCCCGTGTCTACGAAGTTTGTTGAAACTTCAATGTTTACATCGACCAGATCCTCTTCATTTCCCAAAGGGTATCGGTCTGATGATTCCGCTTTCTCAGAGTCATTAATTGATTTAGCACGTGCGTTTTGACTCTGATTTTCGTCTGCAGGATTAATCTCTTCAGGAGATTTTAGGGGTGACATAGTGTGTTTGCTAGCTTTACACTTACGCGAATTCGGTTCGCTTATGTTAATATTTCCTTTACGCTTCTGGCGCATGGGGGGATTAACATTTGTCTTCAAAGGGAGTTGTACCCTTTGAGGCGCATTTACCGCAGGTATATGCGACTTAGTCACTCTTTTATGATCAGTGAATGCATCTGGCAGGTTATTTGCTAGGTATTGCAAATTTATTATCTTCTGAACTTCAAGTTCAGATTGGTTTGTGCGTGGGTCTAGGAACTGAAGATCTTTTTTGTTCCAAGTTATTTCACGGCATTTATTAATTGTGGTATTTTTCTCTCCCCCTAAGGCCAAAAATAGATCTTCGTCGAATGTGCAGTCAGCGAAACGGGCTGTAAACTGATCCCCAGTTAAAGGCTCGAGGTATTTAAGTATTGTGGGAGATACAAAACCGATGTAAATACCGAGTTTCCTTTGTGGGCCCATAGATGTTCGCTTAGGTGGTGGTATTGGAACATATACTGCACAACCGAATGTACGCAGATGGGAAATGTTAGGTTCATTTCCACGCACGAGTTGAATAGGGGAATATTCATGATATGCAGTTGGTCGGAATTGGATTAGTGATGATGCATGTAAGATTGCATGCCCCCAACATGAAACGGGTAAGTTCGTTTTGTGTAGTAGTGGTCTAGCGATTAATTTAAGACGTTTAATCAATGATTCAGCTAGACCATTTTGAGTATGAACATGAGGGACCGAATGCTCCACTTTGATTCCCAGTGCCATGCAAAAATCATCGAATGCCTTAGAGGTGAATTCACCGGCATTATCCATACGAATGGATTTAATAGGATGATCTGGGAATTGAGATCTTAACAGGATGGTCTGTGCAATAAGCTTTGCAAAAGCAGTATTGCGAGTGGATAGCATGGTTACAAAAGTCCACCGAGTGGATGCATCTATTAGGACCATAAAGTACTGAAATGGTCCAGATGCTGGGTGTATCGGTCCACAAATATCTCCTTGAATCCTTTCAAGGAATTTAGGAGATTCAGTTCTTACTTTACTACTAGAAGGACGAATTATTAGCTTACCATTTGTGCAAGCATCACATATGTATTCATTAACAGAAGGGATTCTGTTGTGTGTTATGTTATGGCCTGATGAATTACATAGAATCCGACGCATCATAGTTTGTCCTAGATGTCCTAACCGCTCATGCCATAGTTTGAAAGAGTTTGGATCATTAAATTTTAGATTAAGAGCTATATGGAGATTTGAGGGTCTGATGTATGTGTAATACAAGCCAGACGAGAAAGATGGAAGTTTTTCGACGATGTGTTTACGACAATTTAAATAGTGAGTCATTAACAGATATTCACTATTGTCCTCAGTATTTGTTTCAATGTGATAGCCATTCTGTCGAATGTCTTTGAAACTGAGGAGGGTACGCTTTGATTGTGGATACAATAAAGCATTTTCCATTATCAGCTCGGTACCCATAGGTAGAATGATCGAGGCTCTTTCGGAGCCAACGATTTGTATGTCATCGTCAGAAATAGTAGTGACACTTCCTTTCTTTTCGGTTAATGTTTGGAAAAATTGTCTATCTTTTAAGATAGTATGTGTAGTAGCACTATCTACTAAGCACAACACATTAATCTCCATAAGCACTTAAGTGTATGTTTGGATACGTTTAGATATGAGGAATGCTAAGGAGAGCCAAGATTACAGACGCTGATTGATCAGCCGCACAAGGGATCACTTAGGTCCTACTTTATCAAGAACATATTAAATTATTTTTTGTAGACAATAGTGATCGACAATTGGATTTGACTGTAAAAAATAAAGCATCGATAAGCATTCATAAATGGAATCCATAAAAGTATCATGCAACATAGTCAAGATAAAAGCCAGTCAAACATGCTGGTCCAACCAAGTAGCAAGTAATATCAAATAGTCTAATAGATAAAGCAAGTAAACAGCAAGTTGATGTCGATCACTCATTGTCTCCAAAGGCGTCTACAGTCATTGTATCACCCACTAAGAGGTCATCCTTCTCCATATCAAAGCCTGCATCTGGCAGGTTGGTGTGGTGTGATTCACCTTTAGGAGCTTTTCCCTTTTTGTCTTTAAGCATGCGTTGATATAGCTCCACTAGATGTTTTGGAGTTCGACACTGGCGAGACCAATGGTCGTCGCATCCACACTTGTGACAGAGTTGCTTGTTCTGTGTACCTGAGCTTGATGGTTTGTCTTGAGGTGCATTCTTTTCAGTGGCACTAGATTGTGCATTGTTGCGACCTCTACCTCTTCCCCTACCATGGCCTCGACTTCGGGTCAATCCGCGTCCCCCACTTGCCTCATTTCCTTTCCCACGTGTACGGCCTCTAGAGTTCCTCCGAGTAGCATGTGCTTCAGGCACAGCTTGTGAGCCAACCGGTCTAGTGTTGTGATTTTTCATCAACAATTGGTTGTGCTTTTCTGCAACTAGAAGTGCAGAAATAAGGTCGGAGTGAGTTTGATACTCTTTGGCCCTGTACTGCTGCTGGAGTACAAGATTACTAGCATGGAATGTGGAAAGAGTTTTCTCGATCAACTGATCATCAGGGATCGGTTCACCGCACAGCTTGAGCTGTGAAAGTATGCGATGTAGGGCGGAGTTGTACTCCGTCACAGACTTGAAGTCTTGGAAACGAAGTGTTGTCCAAGCATGTCTGGCTTCGGGGAGGATCACATTTTGTTGTTGTTGTTGGAATCGATCCTGGAGGGATTTCCACAACATTGATGGATCTTTTTCAGTGAGGTATTCATTCTTAAGATCTTTGTGAAGATGATGTCTTAAGAAGATAAGAGCTTGTGCCTTTTGGGCAGTAGTGGATTTCCACCCTTGAGTGGTGGTGTCGGATAAGTCTTTTGAAGCTAAGTGAATTTCAACGTCTAAAGCCCATGTCAAGTAATTGTGGCCATCTAGTGCCAGTTCATCAAATTCACGTTTGATGATGTTTGACATTTTTGTTGCTACAAAGAAAAAGAACTAATAGATTTAGAATTTATTATTGTTGTAGCAATTAAAAAAAATAGGGCTTAAAATCCAATGCAATGACAAATTAATAATAGGGGTGTATTTAATAAAGGATTGGGTGTATGACTTGTGTGAGACTTTTATTAATGGGACTTTAACCTAAAAATAATTATTGGATAAGGCCTTAAAAACAATTAGATGATTTGGGCTTCATAATACCATTATGAATTTTATTAATGGGACTTCGGGCCCAAAAATAATTGTTAGGATCCAAATTAATTGGGATCAACTAAATAAAATGCCCAATCAATTAAAAAATGACCCAAATTTTTTTTTTTATTACAGGGCTCGGCCCATTTAGAAAAACAGGCCCACAAACCGGCCCAAATCAAATATGCAGGCCCACTTTGTTAAAAAGTGCAGAGGCCCAAGAGTGCCCAAAAAGTGGGGTCAAAACTCATTTGGATTAAAAACCAGCCCAAGTAACATAAGCCCAAGTTGGGAATTAGGGTTTTCAGAATTAATCAGTCAGCACACTACATTCACACACGATTCGGTCAAGGCGGAAAAATTGCGGAATCAATTTCGCCCGTTCAATAGGCGTAAAAATCGCGGATTCCGCGTCATGGAGAATCCGCCGTCGTGCATCTGCCGTCGGGGGGGTCACGCGGCTATCAGCGTCATCGCCGCTGTGCACGCGCAGCCGCGCCGTCGAGGAGCGATTCAGGGCGCCGTAGCGAGTTATTCGCGCCGCCATTCACGCGTCGTCGCTGTTCGCGGCAGAGAGCGTCGTCTCACACCGTCACGCATCGCACGGCAGAGAGCCGTCGCGGCATCGCACAAAGGCGTCACACCGGAGGTGTCGCCTTACTCCATCGCGTCAGGCGGTCGGCCGCCGTTGAGGTGTTGCCGGTGTACGCGGAGCCGCTTCAGGGGCTCAACGCGGTGGCGAGGTGCCGTCGTCGCGGCCGCTACTAGGCGTCGCGTGAGTCCGCTTTGGGGGACTGACGGTAGGCTTTGATTTCTTATCGATTTGGTTTTCTGAAATTTGTGATTGAGTATGAATTCGATTGGAATCGATTCTTTTTTTTTTTTTATTGAAAGAAAGAAGTTTTTGATACCCTGGGTTTCTCGAATTGGGGGATTTTTGTAAAACTCATTTCTGTATTACAGAATTTCGAGAAAAAACCAAAAATTGTTACGGGTTATCGAAAACAATTTTTTAAAAAGGTTTTGTTTCATAAAAACAGATTGGGTTTTCGAAAAAGAGCAGAAAAGTATTGTATATCGATCGGGGGACGATCGATTCTGGAAACAGGTTTTGTTATGCAATCGTCATGTACAAACAGATCATATATCAATCAGTATATTGACAGCATATCCAAGCATATGTATAGATCATGTATTAACAGTATGTGAACAAGCAGCATGATTCAACCGTATAATAGCAAATAATAATTTGCAAAAACAGATATATTAATCATGCGAATTTATAAGCATAAGAATCATGCCGAATCAAAAGAGAATTTAAAGGATATACACATAATGACATATTGAATACATATTCGATCAATTACATATGAATTTCAGTAGGAAATTTTTAGCGAGGATATAACATAGAATCTGCAGGAGAAAACCTATATATTTCAGAGAATATAATAAATAAAATACTCACAGATTTCCGCTTAATTTCCAAATAAAAATCAGAGGGTGAGTTATGAATCCGATCCGAAAAATTGTGCTGGAGCAATCCTCTCGTAAATACTTAATGCTCGTAGAGACTCGTGCAGATAACGTGTTGTAATCGAGAGAAAAGCGCAAGCATAAAGTAAATAACACAGTATTGATGACCCAGTTCGTCACGGAGTGACTACGTCTGGGGGCGACCAAGCCAGGAGATTATACTAATAATGAACTGACGTTACAATCAATATGAAAGTGTAGAGTACATAATACAGGGAACGATACTATATATATAATACCTAACCCTAAGTCTTGTGGGCCTAAAGCCCACTGGATATATATCTAATATTATATCCACACAATATAATAATATATTTACATATATTATAACACATTTGAGCAGAACCAAATTTTGAGCATTTGGTTAAGTAATTTTGAGCATTTGTATCACGTTATGTGATCCTTAAATTATTTGCAATTCAAAACAAAATATCCTTAGAATGACCTTCAAAGAACCATTACATTACCTTCAAATTTAAAGTACAAACATCATAACTATAGTACATACTATTAAACCAGGAAAAAAAACCCAAGATTGTCTATGTAATACAACTTATTTTGCAGTAAATGTAATCCAACAAATCATAAAGCACAAAATTACAACCATGACTCTAATTCTACACTTTTCTTTTCTTTTTATTGATTTGAGCTTCTCAATTTCTTCTTCCGCTGCATTCAATCTTCGCAACAATCCCGGGATAATCATCTTTGACCTATAACACATTGAAGGATCTGCCCAATCCCAGAATTTGCACCCACCTCTCTGAAATTTTTTTGTTGAATGAAATCATTAAAAACATAGAGAAGCCATGGAGGAACCATAAAAAGAAGACTCCCAAACATCTTAAACAGTTATTTTACAAAAATTAATGGTTACAAAATTTTAGAGAAAATTAATTTTTTTTTTGGAAAAGAATAAGCAGAAACGACAATTTAAAAGAACCATAACCATGGTCACAATGGTCGAATCCCTTAAAATCCCATTTCTCAAGTTGCCAGCCTTTATTCGCTACTAATCATACCTTATTATTGGCACAACATAAGAACCTTCTTCCCGGGTTGTCGTCGGTCCAAGATGTGCGCATTTGGACTCGCCTTCCGCAAAAACACTCTGTACCTCGATGTTCATGACCGGCCACGGTGGATGAAGACATTTTTTTAATTTTCTTGAAGGAAATAAAAGATAGGTAGTCCAAACCTAGCTGCGTTTTTATTGAAGATGGAGGACTGCAACTTTGATTTTGGAAAAAAGAGAGAATTGTTGTGTTCTTATTGAATTAGGGTTCCAATTAAGGAGAAGAACTTACGGAGTGAGAGAGAGAGAGAGAGAGGGGAGAGTGGGGATGTGGTAATGGGGATGTGGCAATTAAGTGTGACGTGGATTCAAACAGGCTCCACGTGTAAAATTAAGCCTGAAATTGTTCCTCACGTGCCAATCTTGTGCATTTAAGCCCAATTGAAGCTAATATGGGTCAATTTGTCCTTAATTTGCCAGATTAAAAAGGTGCGGTCCTTAAATTGCCAGCCCGGAAACTTACGGTCCTTCTTTTGCTAACACCCCTAACCTATTGTCCTTAAAAAAAATTCCCGCATTTTGTCCGTAGTTTTTACTTTTTATACCCGTTGTCTTAAATATTTACGACAGCGGTATACAACCGTTGTTATAGAGTTTTAAAAACCGTTGTGATAAAATCCTACGACAACGGATTATATAGGTTGTTATAAATTTTATTAACCATTGTTATAAATACTTACTACAACAGATTCTTAGCTGTTGTCATATCTTTTTTTCATTGTTGTGTTTTTACATTTAAGACGACGATTTTAATTCGTTGTCAAAACTATATTTTACTCTTTTTTATTTTTATTGTCATAGGTTATTAATATTATATATAGATATTTTTTATGCCATAAATTAAGAACCAATAGGAATGTAATCATCATAAAATATCTCCACAATTCAAAAACCACATTAATTCATACATAGTTTTCGAACGACAATCGAAAAATCTTCCAATTTTAATAACATGTTGCAAATCTTCCAACTTCAACTTCAACTTCAAATCTTCCAAATCTTCCAACTTCAACATGTTCCAAATAACAAAAAAGCAATCGATCAACTTCAACTTCTGACCACTTCTAGTAAATTAGTTGTCCATGTATTCAGAAATACAGATATCTCATCCCTCCCGCACATCATCAATTTTTTATCTAGAGTAGTTCTTTTGTGGAAACTGTTAAAATACAAACAATAAAATGAGTAATAAGGATAATTAAAGAGTTATTTAAAAAATCTCAATTTGCAACAGCTAAGCATAAATCAAACAAATTCTAAAGAGAAAAACATAACAATCATCTACATAAACTATTCTTACCACTAATTGCATCGAATCCATTTCCAAAACTCCATCAAACTCAATTATATCTTTCATGTAACGCAGCACAAAGTAACCACATTGCTCCCCGTCGGGTTGCTTAGGTGCCTAGGTTAGTATTGTAAAATATGAAATTTGTAAAAATAAAAAAAAGTTGTTGAAATATATATATTGGTGAGTAATATTACTATAAGTAGTATATGTAAAAGATAGAGCGAGGATATTCTTATTATGGCCTTTTATTAAATAAGGGTTGGAATCCTTTTTTAGTGTACAAATGAGCCTATTTATAGGATTTGCATGTGATGAGGTGGGATTTAATTAAGGCAATAAGGTTTAATTAAGTAACAAGTGTCCTTACATTTGTCACTTTATGACTTAAATAAACTTAATTGGCCTAAAATTACAAAATACACCCTATAAATGGGTTGCGTCCGCCTCCTGGGTTATGTGGACATGGGAGCGAGCAGCTTACCCTTAGGTTTGAGTGTTATTTCTTTCTTATAACAAGGAGCGAGCAACTCTTGTTATCTATGCTTTATGGTCCATGCTTGGAGGGCGCAGATAACTTTTATCTGGGATTCTATCCTTAGCTGCTAGCGTCGGCCACCTTGGGGTCGTCCTACAGTTTTGACTCGACCATTGTGATCGTTAAATTTATCTCCTTCTACTCGCACTAATCACATCTTGCTCGCGATCTTATCTCTTTGATTAAATCTTGATTGCATTGAATACCATTAGGTTGTTCGCCTATCAAGAGTCATATTGCATTGTCAAATTTTAATTTTAATTCAATAACTTTTATATTTTTATTTTGGTCTTTGACCTGCTATACTAGGTAATCAATAGGTAAATATGATGTGCAATTATTTTTTAAATTAAAAACGGGAAAATAGAACGTTTTATCCTCTACATTTCCTTGACTTAGTTTTAAGTTCTGTTAACTTTGAACTTTTATTTTCATCCTGTAATTTTCAAAAAGCTGATTTTTTAATCCTCAAATCGGATGTTTTAGGTCACCTTTCCGGTGATATTTTGAATAATAAAAGAAAAGGAAAATACATGCCACATAAATAGAAACTAGAATGGTGACCTACAATGACTAGTTTTAGGACTTAATTTCGAAAGAGTGGCCTACATTAGCCGATTGAGGACTAAATAAACCAAATGCTCATTGTTCCAATTGAACAAATTTATAATGTCATCAATAGCAAGGGACATCCAGCCATTCCTCATAAGATCAAACAAAAAAAAAGCAACCTAACAAGTAGTGCACATATCACCGAAATATTGGACACAACACTTACGAATATCGAGTTTTATTGCGGCAGTTATGGAAGTTGTTTGATGATAAAGAAAGCCCAAATAAAAATGTTGTAATCCGCCTAATCCGCCAACCCTGATATAGAGTGGAAGTTATTGTAACATTTATGTATATATCTTGTATAAAGGCATGAAACTATCAGTCTTCTGTAAATTAGTCAACTTCTGTACATAAACGTAAAAATAGTCTGCTGATACACAAATTGTGTTCTCACACAATTCACTAAGCCTACAAGTGTATATGATCTTTGTAGTGGTAAGCATGATCAAGTTATAAAAAATATCGAACCCTAGGAAGGTGTTCTAGTGTAAGGAGACAATAAGAAATGGAATGCTACTAAACTATGAAAACGATAAATTTTTGGAATTTTGGGCTAAACAAAGATAGAATCAAGCAACTAAATTAAACTTAATTAAACCAACTAAGATGAAGTGAGGATGATTTGAGGTGTGCTTTGGGTAATTTTAATTAAATGAGTTTCAATAACGTATTGCATCTATGCCCTAATCTCGATTCATCAAACAATTAGGCTAGAGAAAAACTCTAACAAATTAAATAAATGCAACTCTCGCTTGTTGTCCACTCAATCTAGTGCCTATTCATTTGTGTTCTCGACGATATATCTCCTCTCGGTGTAATAGACACCCTAACAAAAGCAATTTAATATCTCACTCAACTCAACAATACACCAAATCAAGCAAACGTAACTCTCGTTTGTTGCCCACTCGATTTAAACGCATAATCGAAGAACAATCAATTAAAGTTCAATTAATCCACAAATTAGGAGTTCAATTATCTAACAAATTTAAATCAAAGCATAGACACAATAAAACTATCAATTCTTGCTCAATCTCCATAACCCAAAGCACAAAAATATTAGTCCATGATGAATCTCAATAAACCCATACTGATATTGAAGCAATAAACTAAAAATATTGAAATAAAAGCAATACAATCAAATATAAAGGAGATATATCACCTAATAGAGTTCCAATACTTCAATTTTTGCAAGAAATTAAAAATCTATTCACATCTAGCTAAGAAATTGCAAAAATAAAAAATAAAAAAAATCGGAGCTTCCCACAATGTTGGGGAACAAAGTATAGTGTATGCGTGAGTGTGTTTTTCTCTCCTCTATGTATGCTGAAATCCTCCTTTTTATACAATGGGCTTTAGCTTTTTTTTTTTTTAATAGCAAATGGGCCGCAAAAAATTAATTAGCAAATGGGCTTCAGCATATAAGCCCAAACATTTTTTTATTTTTTTTTTAAACCCCACCCATATTTTTCCTTAATTTGTTCCTAAAATCGAACCTAAACCACTCACTCAAGTGGGAGCTCGGTGGCCAGGTGAACTAGTCCAACTAGTTTCCTTTTTCTTATTTGAGCACTTCTTCAAGTGGATAACAACTTCAATTTTCCGGTTAAGCTTCGTCTGCTGCAATTGGCTTCCGGCGAATGGGCGTTGTGATTTCGAGAGTTGATGTATGAAGGCGGCTTCCAACGACCCTCTGTCCGGCAACAATGGTGGCTCAGGCGGCCATTTCCGTGGATTCCGGCGACTGTGGTTCGGATTGAACGAGCCTGTGATTTCCATGGCAAAGCTTGAGTTGGCTTCTTCAATGGGTTGTGGTGTCATTTGCCGAATGAAGAGGGTGAGTTGAGTGGTTATGAAAAGTTGGTCAAAACAATACTGCAGCAAATAACAAGCCTTTCAATAACTATCAAATGGCCCAAATTAATTAATTGAACAAATGATTACAAGTGGGCCTTCAAATAATTCATAAAATGGGCTTTGCTTCTCTTCATTTAATAGGCCAAATAAATTAATAATTCTTGTGCTTTAATTAATTAAATGGTAACAATATTTAAAATAAACTCAAACAATAATTTTACAATTCAAATTATAAGTTTATCTCAAATTTCATATAAAATTGTTACACAAGCAATATTTTTCAATCAAGCACAATTAATCCAATTTAGTGTAAAAATGCATGAAATTCTATAAAATAATTAATAAAAGCACAAGAATTTTGAACAAATTCCACGCTAATCATCTGTCATATATGCTGGTATTATTTGCAAAATTTATATACCACATGATAATGCCAAATGCTCAGGTTCAAGATTTAAAATATCGGACACCTCGCAAGACAGGGTGGAGTCAATTAATGACGACTCGCAAGATGAGGAAACAGAGGAGCACAGCATGAAATTTTTGCATCATTCGGGCCTGGAGTACCATAACAAGGTTGATGCTTTTTGAAGTATTTAAAAAGAAAAGTTTCAGCTATGTCAAAATATATGCTCCAGATGAAGTTCTCGAGACATTTACGATAGGAGAAATATGTTCCACGTTATCAACATAAACAACATAGAAGCACCTGTTATCCTGGAACTCTCCATGCCTATTAACCATGATATGAGCTACTCTAACTCCCATCTTTCCGTCTTTATCAGGATGATGATTGAATACATTATCGACAATGTATGTCCGATCATCAGTGGATAAATGATCACCATCATTGTACCCTGTCTGATTTATCACTCTGGTGCAACTCTTCATGATCGATTCCATCTGCACAAGAACATCCTTCTCTTCAAATGTGAATAAATCCAAACTTTGTCTTGTGAAAGTGAAAACAACTGATGTATTTGCAGTGTCTTCTATTTTATCGAAAATCATTTAACTCTTTATTATAAATTAAGTCAAAAGTTGAATGGGGATAGGAGAATATATGATGACGATGATTGAAGAGCAGTTAGTTGGTTGTCTGACTCAAGAAGGCAACTCAAGACTCAAGCAAGTAGCTCGATGAATAATTATACAAGCATAAATTTTTGATACCCTTATACTACTGGGGGGCAAGCCTTTACAAGTGAAATCATCAAGAAGCGAAACACTCATCTTATGATGATTGCAAATGGAAATACAAAATAGGCTAATGCCAAGTCAATTGCGATGACAATTCCAAAAGAGTGATCACAATGCGACAAACCTTTAAAAAGATACGTAATTTTATCAATAAAATAAAGGACTAATAAGTCCAAGTCTCATATTTTCTACAAGCAAACAACATTTTAAAGATGTTTGACTTAAGTGTTGTTGTCTAACTCGAAGCGTGTAGCTAATATAAGCCTAATCGATTAAATGCTCTATTTGTAAGATAGCATCATGACAATTTAAGTTGGTTAAATGCTCTTACTCAAAGATAGCATAACGATAATAGGCATCCACTTATAAATTAAGGCCAAGAATTTCCAAATTCAAGGACGAATGCCCAATCACGAGGAAAAAGGGCTCCACCACAAAGAGAAAAAGAACACCACTTATCAAGCATTTAAAAGGAAATAACTAGAAATCAAGAGACTGAGGGGCAAAAAAATGTCTATTTACTCTATTTTATAGGAAAAGTCTAGCTTATTAGCCTAAGGATTTGTCAAGTTCCTAATGAATCCTGAAAAGGTAAATCAACTAACCTTTTCTTCGTCTAAATTTTTAAATATTGGGAACTCGTCCTTGACAAATGGAAAACTGAATTAAAGACCTTTGTTGCAATAATTACTTAAGTTATATTCATGCAAAGTTCCGGCAATAGCGAAGCGATTGCCTAGAAACAGTACTTGAAATATTCCAACAATGACAAAACACAACAAATCTCCAAAAAAATTCTTTTTCACATGGATGAAATACCCTAAGCCATTTGAATAAAATTGTTTCGCTCACTAAAAGAGAAATATTAAATTAAAGACTTATGATTTGTAAGTTGCCAGAAATATTTCTGAAATGGTTCAGCAACAGTGAAGCGTTTGCTCAAAAAATTATTTTTGAAATATTCTTACGACTATAAAAAGATTTTTTTTTTTTTATATATTTTTTTAATATTCGGCGGCATCTAATTTCTTTTTCCAATAAAGAGGGTTTCACGTACAAAGCCTAAAACTTGAGGAACTTTTTTTTATGGAATGAAACAAAAGAAGTGATGATACATTTACCATTATATATATATATTCAAGGCTTAACTTTAAAAAGAATCAAATATTTCCTAAAATTTATTTAGACGTAAAGAAAAGATTCAGACTCCACAGTAAAGTTTCAATTAATTGTTTTTAATTTTCTCAATCAAAAGGAATTTGATTTATTAATCATTCGACTAGTTTTAGAAGTATATCTAACACCTCGAAGCATGTCACACTAATGCACTTTCTTTTTTTCTTTCTTTTTTTTTATCTGTTTTTGTCTTTTAATTTAATTTGAGTGAGGCAATCAGTATATTTCCGTTTATTCTTTACATACTTCTTATTAATTTGCACTTAATTTCTTCTTTGTCTATTTTTTTTCTTTTAATTCAATACAATTTGATATATATCTTAGCTCAGTGCTGTTGCTAGTTAACTGATGTTAATTTTATAGGAGTCTTGTGTGGTCCAGGAATTGGTCCAGCAGGTATTAAAATAGGGAAAAACTACTATAAAAATCTCAATGTTTTGAATTTAATTTTTTTTTATAATAGATAATGATAAAAAAATGAAAGATATATTTTATTAAAATTTGTGAGATCTATATGAGTATTTGATAAAACTTGATCATAATTATGTTGGGGATAATGCGAAATCAAACAAATAATTAACTTAATTAGAAAATTTGGGTTGTTCCATTATATATCCAAAATTTTGGTCATTCTCTAGTTACTTTTTTAGGTCAAAATTTGAATTATTCACGGAAAAGGATTTATTTTGATGTAGAAATAGGGTCATTTGTGAAATTATCTTTGTTATTGTTTTTTTTTTTTCTTAAACGATTCTTCTGAAACTCTCTACTTTTATCACAAAAAATAAAGTTTCTCACTCCATTAATCTATTGATTTCAGGAAATTTTATTTTTTAGAACAAATATGTTTTTTAGGACAGTAATTATAGAGTAGTTGTAATTTAAGAATAATATATTTTTTGTCTTAGAAAAGTAGGACAATATGTTTTCGAACTTGAAAAAATAGGACAATAACTTTGAAAAATTATAAATTTAGGCCAATTTGAGCCATCAAACCCAATTTGGGCTCAATTGTCCTGGATTTTTATAACTTTTCAAAATCATTGTCCTACTTTTCTTAGCCCAAAAAAATAATGTCCTTAAATTACAACTACCCTGTAATTACAATCCTATTTTTTTTCAAAGATGATTATTGTACAATTTTATTGAAAATATTTTAATGAAAGAAAAAAATTATTACAAATGTGATTATTTTATAATTTATTTAAAAAAAAATTAATTAAAATAATATAAAAGTAATGTTTTATATCTAATTATAATAAATAGATAGTATATACAACAAATAATTAAAAATATATGTAATAAAAAATAACAAATATATATATATATATATATGTGTGTGTGTGTGTGTGTGTATATATATAATAGTATAAAATGTAACAATCAACTCATCTAACTATTCATCTTCCTCTAAAAAATATTTTAATTAAAACGATCAAAAAAATGTGTGTACATGTACTCATGTTAATAAATAGTGAAAAAAATTATAAATTATTTTATAATGTTATTAAAAATATTTTAATTACATGTACTTGTGTTATTAAATTGTGAAAAAGATTACAAAGGTGATTATAAATGATTACAAAGGTGATCTCATTTTTTTTTTTCTAAATTTTAGTAGCTTATAAGTTGTTAAGAGTATTGGGAAAAATGTTATAAGTTGCTTAAAATTGAGTCTGAATTAGGTTTGATTTGGGCTCAAATTGGCCTAAATTTACAACTTTTCAAAGTTATTATCGTACTTTTTCAAGCCCAAAAACATATTATCCTTAAATTAAACTATTCTATAATTACGGTCCTAAAAAATATTTTTCTCCTATTTTATGTATGTTCATGAAATTAGGACACCATCTTTACAAGCTTGCAAATTTAGGATATTATTTTTACAAATTTGAAATACTAGGGCACTATCTTTAGCTCTAATACCATGAAAAAATTTATCCTCAAAAGTAAAAATTTGTAGAGAGGCATGAAATCAATTTATTTATATTATTTTCTTGACAAATAGTTCAATATTATAATAATTTAATTATGACCATAATTTAGTTTAGTGGGATGAGGAATTGGGATCTAGGAGTATGCTCCTCTCTATATTTTAGGTTCAAAACATACAAGGTGTGATAAATTTTTTGAATGGGTCAGTCTCTACTGAGCTTTTCTCTGACTTTAAAAGGGTCCTCTTGCTAGTGGATGGTGGTATGGCTCCCCTGAATTAGTCGATTGATCCTTGAGTTGGATACTGATTATAAAGAAAAAAGGAGCCATATTAATTTAATTTGGAAATACTTGTGACTGTCTTAATTTGGTGTTAGCGTAAACAAAACGTAGAGAAATTCAGAGTGAGTGGAAATGACTAGAGTTGGATAAGGATTATAAAGAGAAAAGGAGTCTTATTAATTTAATTTGGAAATACTTGTGATTGTCTTAATTTGGTGTTAGCGTAACCAAAACGTAGAGAAATTCAGAGTGAGTGAAAATGACTAATTAAAATCTTAAAGCTCCAACTTATCTATAGACTATATATAGTCTTAATATGCTGATCAAACCATTTTTCCAACTTCCAACATCGTAATTAATTTCAATGAATATATATATGATGAAAAAAATTTATCTCATAAATGTATAAATTTGTAGAGAAACGTTCAATCAATTTATTTGTACTATTTCTCTAACGCCTTCTTTCACTCATGAATTGAATTCTCAATTTATTCTTTGGACCAATGATGCTCAAATTCATTTTCACAAATTCACTTAGTCTACAAGTATATAGGATCATTGTAGTGATAAGTTTGACCAAGTAATAAAAATATTGAACCCTAGGAAGGTGTTCTAGTACGAGACAATAAGAAATGAAATGCTACTAATAAAACTATGAAAAAAAATAAAAGTTTTCCAATTTTGGGCTAAACAAGAATAAAATAAAAACAACTCAATTTAACTACGTAATTCAATCAACTATGATAAAGTGGGGGATGATTTGAGATATGCTTCGGGTAAATTCAGTTAAGTGAGTTTTAATAACCTATAGCATCTATGTCAAATCCCAATCCATCAAACAATCAAACTAGAGAAAGAAAATCAAATCAAGTAAGTCCAGCTCTCGCTTGCTGCCTAATTAATCTAGTACTTAATCGTGAGTGTTCTCAACGATCTATTTTATCTTGGTGTAATAGACGTTTTAACTATAGCAATTTATTATCTCACTTCACTCAACAATACACCAAACCAAGCAAACTCAGCTCTCGCTTGTTGTCCACTCAATCTAAATGCATAATCGACGAAGAACAATCAACTAAAACTCGAGTAATCCACAATTAGGTGTTAAATCATTTAACAAATCAAAATCAAAGCACAAACACAATAAAATCATCATTTCTCACTCAATATCCATCACTCAAAATACAATAAATTTAGCTCATAGTTAATCTAAACAAACTCATAACAATAATAAAGAAATAAACGATAAGCATTAATATTAAACCACTCAAACTGCATAAAAATGAAAGAGATCACCTCTTTGATGTTCAAAGTACTAAAATCATTCTTAGAAATTAAAAGAACTATTAAAATCTGACTAAAAGTTGCAAAGAAAAATTAAACCCTAGTATGACTATTCTGCCCTGTTTCCTAGCTGAAGCTGCCTTTCTAATTGATCAAATGGGCTGTCTTTTCTTCCATTCATTCTAACTGGGCCGCATAAAATTTTTGGTAAATGGTTTTCTCGAAAGCCCAAATGTATTTTCGTGCAAATATTGAAACGCGTTTTACCTCTTCTCTATAGCAACTCCTTGCTTGTCCATTCAAAAAAAAAAACTCCTTGCTTGTTGCCAGCTTCCAAGCATTAGCATGGGTTTTCCCAAATTAATTTAAGGTCATAAATTATTTTAAAATAATGTAAATGAATCGATTCCACACTTTTCTATAAATTTTTATTTTTAAAGGAGATGTAATTCTTTCTTAGTATTAAAGTCAAAGACTCACACCTACATGCAGGAAAGAGCATACTCCTAGGCCTCGAGCGCTCACCCCACTAAATTAAATTAAGGTCATAATTAAATTATTATAATATTGAACTATTCGTCAACAAATTAATATCAGTCGATATTGGTATGACCAACTTGTGATGTGGTAATGAAGTGCATCATGTCAATTGGTATTGGTATAACCGACTAGCATCGTGGCATAAAATTAGACCGAATTGATAATTTTTTATACTTTAAAATAATTCCATAATAACATACTATAAATAATTGTCCTACCAAACTTCAGATCTGATTAAGCCTCACATTTACTCTAGCTATATCCACTATTTACATAAATTTACCACTGTTTTTTTTTTCTTTCTTTGCACCGTTCACGTACGACATATATATATAGGACTAACCACTCCTAATCATGAGTATGACTAGGCCAGGTAGGAATTAATCATGACTTGTGTATTAAAACTGAGACATAATTAATTTATATATACATCACGGTTGATTATATTTTATATTTTGCAAACTCATATATATATATATATATATACTTAATTTCGCAAGAATATATAACCTACCACTTAATAATTTAACAAATTAAATAAAATAAATTTTGAGTCAATCTAATTATTTCAGCCTCATACTCCCTCCCTAACCATATCCATTTCCCTCTCATATTTTTTCTTAATTTCCAGATCCATCATCACCCACACTCCCCTTGTAACTATACCACCTTGCACAAATAACAAAATACACAAAGTTGAACGCACACAACCCCGTCACCATAAAATAGAAATAGTCCAATCTACCCTTATTCAGATCCTCCGACAACCAGTTCCCCGTCGCCGACTTCTCTGTCGTCTTATTCACCACCGATATCAAGAAACCGTTCAGGTAATTCGCTACCGCCATTCCCAAGAAGAAGAAAGATCCGGCGAAGCTCCTCATATTCTCCGGGAACTGCTTGTAAAAAAACTCCACCTGCCCCACCATCGTGAACGCCTCCGCCAGCCCCGACACGGCCAGCTGGGGGACGAACCACATCGCCGACATCGACGACACGGCGCCGCGATTCCATTGGACCCCCGGCATGGGCCTCGTGATGGCTAAATATCTCCTCCTCTGCTCCACAAATGCCGACAAGAACGATTCGGCCACCGTTAGGAAGACGCCGACGCCCATCCGCTGGAGCACGGTTATGCCGGTGGGTTTTCCGGTGAGGCGGCGGAGGAAGGGGACGAGGAGGCGGTCGTAGATGGGGAGCCAGAGGGTGAGGGCTAGCATGGAGAAGATGCCGTAGGTGGAGGGGGGAATTTGGAAGTTGGAGTTGCCGACGTGGCGGTTGGATTGCATGGCTTGAAAGACGAGGTATTGCTGTTTTAGTCCGACGTTGTAGAGGATGGCCGTCGCCCATATGGGGATCAAGCGGAATATGCATTTCACTTCTTCTACTTGTTGCATGCTGCAGAGGTTCCATGGATCCGCGGCCGATCCGTCCGGGCTGATCATGTCGTCCGGCGTCACCATCGCCGCCTTGTCGAGGAACCTGAATTAATATAAATTAAATGAATTTGGATCACTATATATATAAGAATTTTGAATAATTTTAAATGTCACAGTTTTAGTTTTACCATCTTTGAGCATCATTTTTAATCTTAATCATGTTTATCAATGTGATATGCAATTTGCATATTTGGTAAAAGTTTTTCGATGCATTATGTGATATACAATTTCAATTTGTGGAAATATTTTTTTCCCTTTAACAAAATCCATATGAAATGACTCATTGGAAATTCCCACGAAAAGCATATGACAGACATTACACTTTTATATATAATGCATGACAAATTTTTGTGAGACCATGTTAATTAATAGTATAAAATCGGTCAAATTAAATAAAAATAATAAAATTATAATTAAGTATGCTAATATTTTTTTTTTAAAAGTTATAAGTCATTTTTTTGTTAAAATTTTATTATTTTTTAAAAGTGACGACCTTATAAAACATGAAAAATGAATTGAATGATTTGAACTACTGAAAAGTAGGAATTGCCGTCCAAAAGGGACCACGAATTATGTAAAAATGTTGCTTTAAAAGGCATATTTAATAATGCTAGGCAAAACATACTGTAAACCTGTAAATAAAATTTATCGTGAAATTTATATATATTTTATATATAAATAAGTATTAGCATGAAAAGTTATAATATTACAAACACCTAATATCGTATATTCACTCCATCCACCCACAATATATTCACTTATCATGTTTGTGTGTACACCAAAAATATATGCACTCAACCCTTTATCCATAACTTTAGCTAGGGTATATATTTATTTGGAAAATTAAAAAATAAATCAATTACACACGTACTTTTTAAAAGTGAGAATTTTTTCCAATTAAAAAGCAATTCTCCTAACAAAAATGGTTCAATATAATATATAAAAACATGAATTACAACACATTAAAAATCGATCAATACGTACCGATTAGTAATAAATTGTAAATAAAGGTAAACATGAATTCTCTTTGTAATACTAGTGCACATAAATAGTGATATTTTAAATAAAAATTACTTACCTGAACTGGTCTGTGTAGGGGAGCTCGGTGTTAATAGACTTGCGCCGAGTGTAGGTAAACAGGCTGGCCGTCGAAGGCAACTTCAGCCGCCGCTTCTTGGCGGCGACCACCAGCACCTGCGCGACGCTTGTCAACGGGCTCCCCTCCGGCTTCACAATCACATAAGTCTTGGTGGCGATGAAGAACAGAAAACAAGAAATCAACATAAAGATTGCCGGAATACTAAGTCCGATGGCCCAACTGATGTTCTGCACATAAACAACGCCGGTGGCCGACACCATCTGTGCAAATGTTATTGTGATGAAATACCAATTGAAAAAACTGTCGATTCCCCTCTTTCCGGATTCCGTGTTGGGGTTGAACTGATCCACGCCGAACGCCAGGTTGCACGGCCGTATTCCGCCGGCGCCGACGACCATCAGCCCGAATCCGGAGATGAGGAACGCCATTTGCCAGAGCGTGGGCCCCACGCAGTGGGCGTCCTCTGGCCCACAATGTGGTGGATGGAGCTGCTTGAATACAGCTGTCAGCGCTACCAGTAACAACCCCTTGGAAAAAAATAGTGACAACATTAATAATTAAATAAATTAAATACGGGATTGAAAATTAATTATGAAAAAATGAGACTATTGATAAAAAGAAAAATGAAGAGAAAATTACAAAGATACTCCTAATATGTAAAATGTCCCAAAAAATGAGATTGAAAATTATGCGAGGCGATAAAACAAATTACGAGAAACGAGGCGACGGAGCCAACGGCGATGGTGTTGTAACGGCCAAAGTAGGTGTCGCAGAGGTAGGCGCCGATGAGCGTTGCAAAATTAGTAGTGCCGTCGAAGACGCTGAGGAGAGTGGTGGCGCTAACTCGTGACATGTTGAAAACGGTGGTTAAGTAGACTTGGAGATTGGTTAGTGTCCCAATAGCTCCAAGCTTTTCAAAAGTCTCATTTCCTATATAATTGAAATAATTAAAATTTTAAAAATTGTAAAAAATGAAAGAAAGAAAGAATTTTTTTATATATAATTGGGATGATACCAATGATATAAGGCATGGCCTTAATTCCTCTGTAATTGATCTGAGGCTCATCTTCATTTTCAACAGCCATATTTCTTCTCTAGTGCTTTCTCTACAGAAAAAATGATATAAATAAGCGTACAAGTATATATATGCAAAAACCTGGTACTTGCACGCACACTCTAAACGTCCCAACATATATATTAATAAATAAATATTTATTTAAAAACCCACTCCTTATTTTTCAGTGCTATTTATTACTTTTCATAAAAATATATTCTTCTGAGTATGTATAAATATTAGTGACTACTTTTCTAGGGTGTGCATGTATTATAGGGACGTTTCAACAAAATAAACGTACAAGTAATGCAGGAACAAAGTGATAATATTTAATTTGAATATAATAAAATTAATTTCAATTCTAATTAAGGTAAAATAATAGATAGATTGAATTACTTAATTAATATAGGTTCATAAGTAGTATATGAAAATTAATCATATCAAAACATTCTTAATTAAAGACAATTATTGCGTTATGTAATGTTTATTAATTATTTTATTTTTTAAAATTATAGTTTCAATAATTAATGTATTCTTTTATAATGCGCCTATTAAAATATTAGTAAAAAAATAAAGAAATTAGAAACATGATTATAAATTTATAATAAAATGAATTAATTGAGTGGAGTTTAAAACCAAAATCATCACATAATTTTTTTTTAAAAAAACGATCTTAGAGCGGAACGAATTAGTTCTATAATTATTTAATTATTTAAATTGCTCAATTTTAGTCCTAGATCATCAAAAATTGATGAAAAGTCCCAAAAACTCCAGTCATGTGAGACCTAGCTTTAACCTAGCGGCCTAAAGCTAATCGTGACACAAATAGACTATGTCACAAAAAAAATAAAAATCAATACAAAATCTGAAATAATGGTAATAAAATTTAAATATTCAAACTGGGATCTCAATATTAGGCATAAATTCATTAAAATTATATCAAAATAGTTCAATATAATTATTTCAAACATCATCACTTTTAATTCATAATTAACAATTATTTTTCACTTTTCAGCATTTAATCCTTCTTTCAATAACTTCAATAATAATTGTAACTAATAAATATATTATGTATTTAATATATATATATATATATATATATATATATATATCACTAAAAGAATTATGCGGGCTGATCCAATTTAATATCTCTACATAAAAGCACATATATAGGAAATAAATTGATGAATAAAGGACATAATAGTAATTTAAAAAAGAGAAGCAATGTGGATACTCGATTACATATTACTATTTTTATAGTAGTGTCTTTACATATGGAGCAAAAAACACAATATTTTTAATTATGTGGATGGAAATCAAATGTTGTAAAGTGTGAATGCCTGTAAGGTTCGTGTGAAAATTGGGAGAAAGCTATTACTTTCCGGAATGAGCCAGCAAAACTCAAACTCAAATATATGTTTTGTAATAAAAAGTTCAATACTTTAAATTGTTTTGTTATAAAAAGTTAAATACTTCTGTTCAAAAAAAAAAAGTTAAATACTTTAAATACCAATTGCACCGTCAAGAGCATTTTTAATTGTTATTTATGGAAAATCGTTGTAAATTCAATTAGGCTCTATGTGAATGGATGAATTTGAAAATGAATGGATTCTTTAAAAAAATATATGTAATAAGGCATATATTTCAAATAACGAATTGTAAAGAAATGAAAGAGAAAGGAAAAAGTATAGAAAAGATAGAGGTGGAAGGGTAGAGAGGAGAGGTTTCACAAATGATATGGTTTTGATGACATGGTTTTGATGAGGATTTAGAATTTCTTTATTTTGAAAATAAACTCAAATTTAAGTATTTATAAATTCACCCAATTTACTTTAAAAGGGTGGTTATTTTTGTGTGAAATTCACAAATTTCAAATCCACTCATTTAAATTGAGTCTTTATGAATTGTTTGAATGAAATAGAATTTAATTAAGTTAGTATTTATAAATGTGTGAGATACGACTTTGACCATTTAAATGTAAGTATTGAACTTAATTTCTGAAAAATTAATGGATATAAATATATTAAATAAATTTAATTAATAAATTATAAATTAAATAAAACAGAATTTAAGTGAAAATTTGTGCAAGGTAAAGAGGAAGATAGTTTAGTAGCTCCAGTGTATCAAATTTTTTGCATATTTCATTCCCCGTATTAAGAAAAAATAAGTTATGCAAGTGAACCTCACCCGGGGCCCGAGTGGGCTCGAGTTCGAACCCTGTTGTTCCTATTTTTTAAAAATAAAACATTAGTGATCGCTTGTGACAATCACCACTTTTTATTTCGCGGCCGCTAGTGACGGTTGCCAAATTTATTTTAGGGTTTACATATTAATTTAATTATTATTCAAAGACGGTCGCTAAATGATACTCATTCGGTTCAAGACCCGGGTCAGACAGCGATCGTAAATGCGGTCATTAAATCGGCTACTGGCACCCAAATCGTTCGCCAAACCTAATTTGCGACCAAAAAATATTGCCAATCGGTTGCTAAAATGTTTTTTTTTAGTGTATATATGATTAAAAAAGTTTATTAGGTTTTTGGGACTTTATTTGTGTAGATACATAATCTCTTTTATAGAAGCAAAAGAGAAATGAAGAAAAAGATTTCTTCAATTTATGTTCAATCAATATATAAAAGCACTTATGCTTCTTAATTAATAAAATGCGCCCAATTAAATGATCAAAATATATCACTCGCTCCTCCTTGCCTTGGTAGATAAACTTAAAAACATTGCATCATAAAATATGCAGGCCTAATTAGTGCCATGCATGCATATCTTATTTATTTGATAAAGAAATTAAAAAGCTAGCATTAGGCAGGTTTATTGATGAAGGAGCTAGCTAGCGGTAATTAATAAGTTAATCAGCTAATTGAGATGTAGGACGCCGGAGAATAGGTGGATGTGATGCACAAACAAGTACGGTGCATTGGCCCATACAAAATCTCCTCAATTTCTCCGTCGGTTCTTCATCACAGCCTTCGTAACAAGCCTCGCACGGTTTATATGATAATGCACTCGAATTCATAACTAGGAAACCTGCAGCCATCACCATCATCAACACAAACATCCCTTTGCACTTCATTTTAATTTCTCTAATAATATTAATTGTCTATCTGCAGATTAATTAATTTTGTAATCAATTAGTAGTACTTGTGATCAAATGTATCTAATTGAGGGTCATTATTTATAGGTGTTAATTTGGAATTATAAAGATTTTTTGTAATTTGATTTAGCACTCAGTAATATTATAGGGAACACTTTTTGAATTTTGGCTCAAAATTAACTTTTGAGATATTACTTTATAATCTTATTTAGGTATTGCAAATTTGTCAGCTAAAAATATAAAATAAAATTTGACAAATGTGCATTACATGTAATCTCGCATTCAGATCACATGTAATATTTAACCAACTTTTGAAATTATATATATTAAATGAATAAAAGATGTTGTAAGAAATTTCAACCATAAATTTTGTAAATTTGAAATTATTGATCATTTTTATTGGTGACATAATTTGATACAAATGTCAGGGCAAACTGTTTCAAAAAATAAATAAAAAATACAAGTGTGAAGCTTTTTTTATGAGTTATGACACCGGATGGCTCACTAATATTTTTCGAATTTTGGTTTTTGAATAAAAGATATAGTTTGTATTTTCTGTATTTGTGTAACATGTATTTATTTGTAGTTTGTTTATTTATTTTTCAAATTTGTAATTTTAATTTTGGTATTGACTGTTGAGTGTGTAATTTATTTTAAATGATGGTGTAACTTTTTTTCTATTATAATTATGATTTTAATTTTGGTATTGAGTGTGTAGCCTTGATATATAGCTTTTATAGGCAATTAAGTTATTTTATTTAAAAATAAAAAGTAAAAACCATCCAACAACTCGGGATCAAGGTAAAAAGATCTGAAGTTCCATTTGAAATGATGGATTTAAAATCCATGGATTTCACACACAAATAATTATTTGATTTGAATTATATTTAAAATGGAGGAATTTTAAATCATGTCATTCGAAATCTCCCATCTCTACCTCTCCTTTTTTTTTTCTTTTTTCTCATTTCTTTATAATTTTTAACTTAAAATATACTCCCTCCGTCCCGGAACTACTTTCATAGTAGTTCTGGGCACGCGAATTAAGAAAAAATAAGTATATGAGTGTAAAGTTAAATAATAAAATAAAAAAAATGTATTTTATTGACTTTTGTGAGTGTAAAAAATTTCCTTTTTAGGTGTGTGAAAGAAGAGTTGGGACGTCCAAATAAAAAAAGTGTAAAAGTAATTTTAGAACGGAGGGAATATATTTTTTTTATAATTCATTCATTCACGTCAAGCATAAAAGATTAGATGAGTCAAAAGGACAAAATTCTAAACAACGTATTAATACATATGATGTTTTATAGGGCATGTCCATTTTTGGATGGCATATATATTGGGTCTTACCATAATAATTTTGCTTGGGCTATTGGGCCAAGGCACATATAAATCAAGGCCCAGGTTATTGGCACTAGCCATATTGTTAAATACACTATCCTGTTTTCTTATTTTACAATAATTAATTTAAAAAGACATAAATGTCCTTGTAAATTTTTTTACTATTCATGTTTAGTAAATACACTACCCTCTTCAAAAAAATGCATATGTAAATTTTAAAAAACCTATTTTTTTATTGTTGTTTAATCTTGAATCATTTGCATATATATTGTTATTATATTATATTTTGTAAATATTATTATTATATGAGTATAAAATTGATTATAGACATATTGATATCGTTTTCGTGTTGGGAAAGTTGAATTTAAAAAAAAAATCGCGACGCTATTATTCACCTCTGGTTTGCTGAATAATATCAAATTTTCGAAAAAAATTTATGAAATATCACATTTTGTTCGAAATATTTTTTCGAACAAAATGTAAAATTTCGACTAATTTTTTCAAAATTTGGTAGTATTTTCGGGAAAAAAAAATCGAATTTTTTTTTTGAAAAAAATTACATTGTTTAGCAATAAAACTCGAAATGCATCAATAATTTCGAATTTTTTTTTCAAAAAACCAGATCCGAAATTTAGATTCGCTTAAATTCAACATCAACATCAAATCGTTTTTTGCCTAATTTTTTACAACTTCCAAACACTATTTGCCTAATCCAAACCGCATTTACCTAATTCAAATCTATATTTATCTAGCATTCAAAAGATTCAACCCTAAACAATATACATTCACGAATATATAAACTACAAAACTAAACTAAATCCATTGCAGCATAGGTGAGGACGGCTCCGACGTTGACGACGGCTGGGACGGCGACGAAACTACGGCACCGATAGAGGATAACAACAGAGACGTCTTCTATTGATTTTTTATCGTGTATTATATAGGGTAGTGTATTTGGCAAAAATATTTTAACTTCTACTACAAGAGAATGAGAGTATTCAGGTATTTTCATAAATTTTTTAGATAGTGTTCAGGGTAGACGTCTTCTACCGAATGTTGTTATGTCGAATCATATTATCAGCTTCTAAATATGTTTGCACAAATATGACAAAAATCTCCTATTCCATGCATATAATATGGCAGGGTATATCAGTAAACAGAGAACAGTGCAATTCTGAAAAGGCTTTTATGCTTTATAAACATCGACTTCTACACTAACAATTAAAGGTATCCAGTTACTGTTTTGACATTACAAAAGAGAAGGATTGGATACAGCATTGAAATTACACTTGTGCTATCACTTAACTCTGTAAAATAAAACATCGACTGATTTCTCCCATCATCAAAGGCTGGCTCTCATACAGTATATGCTTGTTGGATAGTATCGATATCAAGACCCTTCAGCCTCACCACCGATTCAACGTGCCCTTTCAATGTGTGCAACTCTCTTAATCTGTGTAAACCATCATCCAAAGTATTAGTGTGTTTTCACTAACTATCTAAAAACAGATGAAGAATTTTCAAGTAAAGCCATGGTTACCTAGCAATTTCAGCTCTCCTTTTGGCCTCCTCTGCTAACTGATTGAGTTCTGAGAAATTGTTATTTTCGTTAAACAGTTTGGTGTCGGGTACTTGAAGGCCGTGAAGGGTTCTCTGAGCATGTGCCCATTTCAGCTCTCGTTGCTCTTTCCCGAAATCCTTCTTCCTCGTGAAAGCTATCTGCAAACACAAATCCGCAACCCCTTGGTAATTAAAAGGAGAATGAAATTAAGAATAATAAATTTTATCAGAGTTTTGTTGATTACCCTTTGCTCAAGGACAAGATCCCAAGCCCTTCCACTAAGAGCATAACGGGTTAAGAATTTGATGATATCAAGAGGGATGTAGAAAACGATATTGTAAAGCCAGATCACCCCAGCCCAACCCCAACCGATTCCTTCAATTGCTGCAAAGCTCCAACTTGCATACACCGCGATCAAAGTGGCAACCAGTTGGGCAATGGCGAATGCTGCTACGAGCAACAAGCCAGGACGCTCAATGAAGGACCAGCTTCGAGATCTTGTGACAAATATTAGGGCCTGACTGATGGTGCTCACTTGAAGATATATTGCTGAAGCCAGCTTTCTGAAGTCGTCGTGAGCAGTCTTCTCAAGTGTCGACACCCCAAATACCCGCTGCCAGTTTAACATAAAAAAGATGAATAAAAAAATTTCTGAGTTCAGATCTAGTATTAGGACGGATATCATTAAGACTGGAAGATTAGCTACCGGAAAGAAATTTGTTTTGTATGCTGCCCAGAAGAATATGACTGTCATCATTGCCAAATAACCACCAAGAATGATTCCGGTTGCAAAGATTTCAGCAAGTTTCCAGCTGTCCGGCAGAGGAGAAGGTTTCACTCGGTCTTTCGATATGGTCATGATTGTACCTATATCATAAAAGTTGTTCATCACATGAGTAGTTAAAATCAAAAATAACCAGGTAACATTTTTTCTTTTTCTTTTTTTTTGTTGAGAGCTGGGGGAGTGGTGGACTAACCATCATTCAGAATTGCAATGATAAGCACCATAAAGGGTGGAAAGTCGAATTCCCAGATTAGGGCTAGCAACATGAAACCAAGCTGATACAAGAAAACACAAAGAAGGGAAAGACGTCAAACTATCATTCAAGATTCGTACAGAAGAAAACCAAAACAAAGTGATGGATAAAAAACGTACCACGATACGAATTGTAATAGAAACAGCATAAATCTGTCAAAATTAGGGAATGTGAATGAGTTCCGTGTAATTTTTCATCCTTTGGGAGATGACTTTGAGCTCAAAGATGAATATCAGAACTTATATTACCGTGTAATTTTTCATCCTTTGGAAGATTGCCCGACTTGTTAGAACAGCGCTAATTATAACGCTGAGGCCAGGTTCAGTAAGTACAATGTCGGAAGCACTACGAGCTGCATCAGTAGCATCAGCAACAGCAATTCCAATATCAGCCTTCTTCAGGGCAGGAGCATCATTTACTCCATCACCGGTCATCCCACAAATATGTTTTCTAGCTTGGAGACGCTTTACTATTTCATATTTGTGCTCTGCCAATAATCAAAGACCAACTTTAAATAAATTTGAAATTTGTAGAGTGGGTTTTTTATTGCAAGACTCGATGATCAAAATTAGAAATTTAGGGATCAAGTTGGGGGAAATTACCAGGGAAGACACCAGCAAAGCCATCCGCTTTCTCAATGAGTTCATCAACTGGTAGAGCAGCAATTGATTCATCCTTGTTCTGTCCCAGTAAAGCCGACGATGGATACATGTTAGTTCCCATTCCTAACCTTCGGCCCGTTTCCTTTCCTATCGCAAGCTGATCCCCTATCAACACCACCTCGTTCAGCAAATAAAGTTCAAGATAACATATTAAAACTTCTGATCATGTTGAAAGATAGAGAAGGAACCAACAACCAGACATTAGGAATAACATCGAATCATGAAAAAAGTCAGAAGTATCAGTGTCGATAACTATCAATCATCAACAGAGAGATTATAAGTCGAAGTTGCAATGAGTTTACCAGTTATCATCTTAACATTCACTCCTAGATTTAGTGCCCGTCTTATAGTTTCGGCACTGTCATGCCTGGGTGGATCAAACAGGGGCATGAGACCAATGAACTGCCATGGGCCTCCAGGACTCTCTTTTGTTCCTTCTGGAACTTCCTGCAAGAAGAAGCAACGGTTGCAACCTCAAGCTACGAAAACTGGGTGACAATTCAATACGAAAAAAGAACACTAGTCCTGTAAGTTTGCTCTTTTTTTCAGGACACTCAACTTTCAAAATTCAAATAGCCTTTTGATCGATCACATTGGATGAGCAACCGGTTTTGAGCTGACATGAATCCAATTTTTTATATTTTTCTATTTTGAATTTCATTATGATAAACTTTTAAAACTGGTAACTAACCCATTGTAGCCGGTCAAAGGACTAAAAAGTTGAAAGTTAACAGGATGAAATTCAATTTGGAAAAATGGGAGGTTATGAGGACTAAAATAAACAATTTCGCTAATCAACATAACGCGCTGATACGAGGTCGTCCCCATACAATCATTGAGAGAACGAGATTAGCTTACCTGGTATGCAACAGCAAGCGATCTCAAACCTCGTTCTGCAAACTTGTCAATCACAGCATGAACCCTTCGTTCTATCTCCGACTTATTGTGTGCAAGGTGCAGAATCTAAAGGCGTGTTGCATGACATTCAGCATTACCACATACGATCTACAGGCGCGCATAAATAAAAACCATGTAAACAAGGATACAGATTATACCTGCTCCGGTGCACCTTTACTGACCCTGTGCATTTTTCCTTCACCATCAATATAAGTCAATGCAGTTCTCTTGTCAGTGGGGTTAAAGGGAAGGAAGTGTATTTCTCGAATTCCAGCACGTGCCTGTTCATGGTATTTTTGAAGTCAAACTTGCAACAAAGTGGAAACGAGTAGCTTGCAATATATGATATTTAAACGAGCAAACACTACCTCCTTCGGATCAGCCAACATTCCAACTATTGCAGCATCTATGGCATCTTGATTTTCTGTCCGAGAGGCTCGAGCTGCCATCAGAACTACGGTATCTGGATCAATGCCTTTGGCAAAAACCTATGGACAAAAATCACAAAACTAGATTTTAGAATCTGCTTGGTATCAAAATGCAAGTAGGTATGTAATAGTTTGCGAACTATTCGGGACTCATCTCGAAAATCTTTGTTTGAGCTAGTTTAATAAAGTTCAACATCATAAGCAACAAACTCTGTATAAAAAATGAACAATTGAACATTAATTTATAATTTTCAATTATATATGTAATTAAACGTATTTAACTAAATGAAATGATAGAATTCAATAGACCAATTAGATTTTTAAAAATATTTAATTTATGAATAGTCTATTTTAAGATTGATATTATTGAGCTCATTTAAGCTCGATTAAACTCAAAAAAGCCCATGAACCAACAATATATTCAATAATTTAAGCTTGAGCTTAGCTCAAAAATAAACAAATCAAGATCAAGCACTCAAAAGGTCAGCAAGGCTCGGTTTGATTACATTCCTAAATGCAAGCAAAATCATCAAAAAAAAAGCGGAATATCTAACCTCAATTATATTCTTGTCAACTGTAAGCTTATTTAATGTCAAAGTCCCTGTCTTATCACTGCAAAGAACATCCATACCGGCCATTTCTTCTATTGCAGTCATTCTCTTTGTAATAGCCCCCTATACATATTTATCCCGTTAACTGCTGCAATTGCCTCAGGAAATAAATTAATCAGCATACTGATCAAATTCAAACCTGTTGCGCCAATCTGTGAGAACCGATAGCCATTGTAACAGAAAGGACGGTTGGCATAGCAATCGGGATTCCTCCAATGAGAAGCACAAGAAGATTGTCTATCCCAGGACGATATTTCCTATGCTGAATAGGATACATCACAATGATCTCTATGACCATTCCTACTGCAATCGAGCAGATGCAGAAGTTCCCAATTGCAGTCAAAACCTGATCAGTACAACAATAATGAAATAAAATTGTAAATTTTGTGTTTCCAAAATATATAAATAAATCTAAAGACTTATAGGACTTGCCTTCTGGAAATGCCCCACTTGATTAGTGGAATCAACGAGGTGCGCTGCCTTACCAAAGAAGGTGTGGACCCCAGTAGCAATGACGACAGCTTCAAGCTCTCCCTGTTTGCAGGTTGAACCAGAGTAGACGCCGTCGCCTGGCCCCTTCGTCACGGGAAGGGACTCACCCGTCAAAGCAGACTGTAACTCACATAATTTCCAGTAAATATACTTAATTACTGAGCCTGAATTACTACCATGAAATGATCTGAACCTGATCGATTTTTAATGGATCGCCCTCGAGTAAACGAGAATCTGCAGGAATTATATCTCCTAATTTAATGCTGATTACATCACCAGGCACTAATATGGACGCGTCCTCCTCGCTCCACCTCCCGTCTCTAAGAACCTTGATACAACCACCATTGATTGTGATAAGTGTCAGTTATTTTCAATCAGAAACCGGAGCATGAGATTACAATACAAACTTTTGCTTTTGGGGCAAGACGGGCCATGAGAGCAGCTGCTGCATTTCCAGCATTGTTCTCCTCGATAAAACTAATCGTCGAGTTTATCACGAGTAAAGTGATGATACCCACAAAGTCCTGCCAATCTGGAGGCTTACCCTACAAAAATGAAATCAACGATCAAATTGTCTCCGATTACAAAACATAATTAAAACAAATCGAGTCCAGAAAAAGTGTCCTTACTCCTCCATTAGCAAGAGCAATAGCCATGATAGCAGCAGCTTCCATAACCCATGAAAGAGGGTTCCACATAAACCCCAGAAACTTGAGGAATTTGCTTTCCTAAAACAAACCAAAAGTGACGATAAATTCGCCATTGATTCAAATGCAGAGACAGAATCACCCTTGAAAAGAATCAATTTTTTCCTAAATAATAACTCATTTAAAGGCAAAGCATCACAACATAAACAAACAATCCTAAAATGGTAAAATTATTTTATTTGAAAATATTAAATCACAGAAAGAAAAAAAAAAAGATTTACACGCCGCCGGAAGACCCAATGTCCACATTACACAACAACATCTCTTCAAGATATTAAATTCACCAAGCACATAAAAGCAACAGAAATTAAAGACATATTCAACAACATTAAAAATGTAACTCATAAACAAGATTTAATACCTTCTTCTCTTCAAGTTTGTTGTGTCCAAAAATAGTTAATCTCTCCTCAGCAGCTTCACTCGTGAGACCCTCTTTGGTGCACCTCAGATTCTCAAACACTTCCTCAATTGGAATGTTCTCCTGCAATCAAAAAAAAGAAAAATCACCAAAAACAAAAACTCAAAATAAAATAAAAAAATTAAAGACACCCCACAATCAAGAAAACCTAGAATTTGAATTATAAACAGATCCATTACCAAATCCACAGTTTCCTTCAACACAGCATCAAGAACTTCAGGCTTATCCCCCATCTTTAAAACACTCGTTTCTGATCAAAGCTTGTTAAAGCACACCACCATGAAAGGAGGCTGTTGATTCAAAGCAAAATTTGAGAAGAAATCAAGAAAGGGATTTGAAGAAAAACAAATGAGGCTTACCTACACACACCAAATGCATAAAACAGAGAAAACTGCTGATAAGAGGGATAGCAGTTACAGCAGAGCACAACCTTTTGTATTTCCCATTATTTATATACAATAAAGAACTGAACTTTCCTTTTTCTTTTTCTTTTTTTTTTTTGGGGAAAAATAAGAGAGAGAGTATACTATTTCACTTTCTTTTATTAAATTATTTTCTCCTTTTTGTTTGCTTTTAGGTACTTTATCCATCATGCGTCAATATTTATACCTTTCTCATGTATATCAATATAGAAAGCATTTGCAGTGAGTAAAGATACAATTTTTATGTTACTTTTCTGGGAAAAAGATGGTTTTGGACTTTAAAGATTGAATCTTTCTCGAATCCATGAAATGTTGCAGATGATAAATGTAGCAGCAAAACCACAAAACTGCACATGGCCTCTCAGGCTCTCACAGCCCTATTCCTTTGCCCATTGTAATACTTTGCCTATAATAATGTTCAATAATAATTTTTGCATTTCAAAAGATAAAATTTTCTAATCCTCTTAACATTCATTATTTTTTGTATTGGCAAGCATGTACAATATAATTTATTTACTTATTTTATACATAAATTTATATAAATACTCTTCAATTTTTTATTCATTACTCTACCTTTTTAATTTATTTATTCTTTTTTGTTGTTTTGAGACAAATGTAGTATGTATATAGTGTAAAATAAATAATATGAGATATTTTATTACTCCCTCTGTCCCTAAACACTTCGCACACTTTCTTTTTTGGTCTGTACCACAACACTTTGCACACCCTATAAATGGAAATAACTACTTTAATTTTATCCTCATAATATTCACATATTTACACAAAATGAAATTATTTTTACACTAAATCCAACCAATTTTATTATTTTAATAATATAACTTTACACATCACCCTCAATACTCTATTTTTTATATATTTTTCTTAAAAAATGTGTAAAAAAGATGTGCAATTTTTTCGGGGACGAGGAAGTACCATTTATGAAGTGTATAATTTACTATGAAAAAGAAAAACTCATTAAAAATGGAGAAAGACTGTTTTTTTTTTAAGGAAATATCTGAAATAATAAATCTAGGTATCCATATTTCGAACCAACCCAAAAAAGGTAGGTCACATAAATTCAAAGCCTAAAACGTATAGGTAATTATATACATTAAGAATAGATTTTTATTTAATTACTAATATTTTGCATATTTTGACTATTGTTTACTTGAAGTTGGGACACACAAATGTGTGGGTATATAAATATAAGTATATGTTTGCGTGTTGTCTTTATCATAGAAACTATCATTATTCATCTCTGAGTTTTCCACAGTAGAGTAGAGGAAATGCTGATGCACATTTTCCTAATCTCCGCAATCTTTGACTATAAAAATTTTGCTCCAAATCCCACTTCTTTTTTTATTATGATTACTTAATTATTACTACTTTCGATTTTTTTTATTTGGGGCACACGGATTAAAAAATATATAAATATAAAGTTAAATAATAGAAATATAAAAATATATTTTATTGAAATAGTAAACAAATATTCTATTAAAGGCATGTTTGGTTTAGGGGACTAAATAGTCAATTCCCTAAACAGAGGACTATTCCGGCCAAAACATGCATGTTTTGGCCGGAATAGTCCTGTATTTGGGGGATTGATTATTTAGTTCCCTAAACCAAACATACCCTAAGAAATTGTGTTGTGGGGAGGGAGGGGGTGGGGTTTGTCAATAAAATATGAAAATTGGTTGAGTTGGATGTTGTAGATGTGGAGGAGAGAGAAATGAAATATTTATTGGGAGATTGGATTGTAAACTTGTAATAAGTTGGTTGATAAATGTAATCTAAATAATACTTTAAAAAAGGCATTAATTTGGATGTATTCACAAAATATATAATATATACACATATATTATTATTTTTTATTCAAAAAAATTAATTTATATTTACAATTGAAGAGAGTAATTATTTTTGTTGTGAATGTTGTTTATTTACATAAGAAATATGAAACCGTCCAACAAAATACGGAGATAAAACCGGTGGATGAATCCGCGAGATAAAGTTGCATTAAAAGTCTTTTATAAATTCATTTGCCTTAAATTTGAACTCCTTTTTCCTTTTTTATTATTTAACAAATTTTGATTGACTCAAATATATTTTTAAAAATATTATATTTATCAAATAAAACATTTCTACAAATATTTAAAGTTGAGACTTGAATTAAGAAAAACACTAAAATTTCGAACAAGTTTTATAATATAAAATTTATATCATATAATACGCAACATTTACTACTCCCTCCGTCCCACTATAAGTTGCTCATTTTGTCATTTTTGTCTGTTCCACTATATATTGCTCATTTGTTTTTTTTGCTTTTTTTAGAGACTACTATTTACTTTTTTATTATTATTTTCAATATTTTTTACACTATTTCCTTTACTTTTTCACTTTTCTCCATCACATCACTTATACTTTTTCATTTTTTCCATCACATTACTTATATTTTTCCACTTTTACCTTAACTCGTGTGCCCGAAAGCAAAGAGAAACTTATAGGGGGACGGAGGGAGTATAAATTATGTGTATAATATATATGCACTTAAATTTTTAAGCTCAATTTTAATTTTAGTTTTGATTTTTTCAGAACATACATTAATATGCCGAACTTAGTGTTTTTCATTTTCTTTCAATTGTGGTATATACTGTTGATTACCTTTTTGAGGTACTATTATTATTTATTAGGGTATTACTAATTACTTTTTGAGGTATTACTGATTAATGATACGATTTTTTTCAAAATTTAAGTGTGTATATGCATGGTGCATAGTAAAATGATTTTATAAAATATATATGTATTGATATCACTAGTTGTATTTATAAATACCATAGTATTTTATATTATAGATTTCAATTTATAAGTTTAATAGTATTATTGAATATCTAATAATAGCAATAAATATACTTCCTTCGTCCCGGTATATGTTGCTCGTTGTTTTTTGGCACATGGATTAAGACAAAAGTGAAAAAGTATAAGTGATGTGATGGAAAAGTAAAAAAATAATAGGAATAGTGTAAAGAAGTAATGAAAATAATAATAATAAAAAGTGAATAGTAGTCTCCAAAAAAAATATAAAAAAAAAAGCAAATGAGAAATATATAGTGGGACGGACGAAAATGACAAAATGAGCAACATATAGTGGAAGGTAGTATTTTATATTATGAATAATTTTCATATATATGAAAATAATGTGGAGGCAGAGGTGGTGGATGGAGGCAGAGCGGGTAAGAGACACCATCTCTCTCTTCTCTTCTCTTCACCGATTGTCTCTCTCTCTTCTTTTCACCATCGTGAAGGCATGATAGGAACGAATTGCAGATTTTCAGTATTTAAGAACAGTGGGCGGTACAAGTGGAGCTTCTATAAGGGCTTTTGATGGCACGGGTTTAGGGCTTTCAACAGGGATGGAAATTAGGGGAAAAGTGAAGTGGTAGGTTCTAGACGATTTTTCGCAACGGTGGTGGAGCTTCGACGTGCGTGAGCAAGGGAGTGGTTCTAGAAGGCTTCAATTAAGATTTTCAACGGTCTTTAATTTTGACGTTTAGTACAATGATGGTGTGTATATCTATACATTTAATTTCATCATTTTATTGTTATTGCTTTGATTTTGAAAGGAATAGCTTGATTTAATTGTATACAAAGGATGTGTGATGAAGGCCAATTTGAAATATTAATAGAGGGGAATGTGATTTTCAATTTGAAAAAGAAACAAAAGGCCACCGGTTGTATTGATCATTTAACGCCAAAAATAACATAGCACACATCTATAGTTATATTTTGTTTTGTTTTTTTTTTTTTGGCCCAGATTTTTTGTGTTTGTAGAACAGTGGATGGTTTCTGTGTTCGTAGAATAGGGGACGACGATGGTGGATTTCAATTGATTCACTTTTAAGTGTTTCCGTATTTTGGTTCACTTTATGTGTTGCATTCCAATTGATTCAATTAAGTTTCGATTTTGGTTAGATTAGTTAGATTTGAATTGTAATTGTATAAAGTTTATATTGTATAATTTTGCAAAATATTTTTTACTTGTGTTTGGATTAGTTAGTACCTGTGCAAAGTTTATTTATGGTATGTGTAGAATTTTTTTTTTGTTTGTGAAAAGATATCTATCGCGTGTGCAAATTAATTGAATCCAAATTGAATAGGTTTGAAGCCAAAATTGTTAATTGTGAACCTATTTTGGCTTGTTGTGCAAATTAATTGAGCTAATTTTGCAAAACGTTTTTCTACTTGTTGTACAAAATATTGTGCAAACAATTTTCTACCTATTGTGCAAATGATTTTTTACTTACTATGTAAACAGATTTCTATTTGATGTACAAATGATCATCTACGTGTATACATATATACCCATTTGTAAATTTGACTTTTTAATAAATTTATGAGATAATAACAACAGAGGCTAGTTTATTGCCTCTAACCACAAATAGGGCCCCTCCTTTTTCAAAATCACACTCAAAGTCAAATCTCTGTCAAATCTCAGTAATCCAAATCTCAATAATGACTCCCTCTCTTATACTTTTCTCTCTTCCTCACGTTTCTATCTCTTTTTACTCTTATCTCCCAATTCTCTCTCTTCTCTCTCCACTCTCTTTCTCATACTTTTCTCTCTTCTCTCAAGTTTCTCTCTCTTTATTCTCTCTCTTCTCTCTCCCCTGCCAGAAAAACTTGGGGGTTGCTCCGTCGTGGTTCGCACTAAAAAACTCATGTTTCATTCCACGCGCCACCACAAGAAACGTAGTGAAACGGAAAGGGTAAAAGACGAGCACCGGCGAGAATCAGCTAGCTGTGTGGTGCTTCGATTTGTGGTGGCTTACAGCGAAGAGGACAGAGGCGAGGTTTAGGCGGTGGTTTCTCCTCAATGCGGCGGAGATGACCGGTGGTCTTTCCGGCGACGTGGCTTGAGGTAGCGTGAAGAAAATCGCACCTGGATCTGGCGTCTGAGTGCAGGCACTTCTAGTGGTTTTCAGCGGGCGGAATAGCAGATGCGACGGCGTAGGTGTGTTTGCCGACTGTGGTTGTGATTGTGCAGTGTCTGAGGAATTTGTTTTGATTTTTTATGAGTAATTCATTTTTTATTTTTATTGCCGACTGTGGTTGTTGATTTTTTTGTTTGAATTTGTTTTGATTTTTTATTGTGGACGAGAGGCAGCTGTGGAGGATTTTGTTTTGATTTTTTATTGATTTTTTTTTATGGATGATGAGATTTGTCAGAAATTTTTTGAGTAAATGTAAGTTATTATCATCGTTTTCGCCGGAAATTATATAAATTTGTGTTGCCGGAAAAGAGACGTAGTAGTACAATAATCAATACTTTAGTACAATACGATTCATTGTGGTACAAAAGCAATAGTACACTAATTTGTACATTAGTACACCAATTTGTACAATGGTACACATCACCGGAAATATTATCGACAAGTATCACTGATAAATCAAAGTAATAATGTGATGTGACTTGCACAGTAATTGATGTGATGTGAACAGTGACACATGTCACATCAATCGCACCTTTTGTCAGTGCAATAATTGCTCAAACAGTACTCGAGGTACAATTAAATGAATTATAGTACACTTGTTCAGTCACAAGTACACAAATAATCTCAATAGTACACAAAAATACTTTTTAGCCTTGATTGTAACAATTAAAAATAGGTGGCCTTATCTGTATTTTCTAATACTTAATTGGCCCTACATGTAATAACCCTAAATTTATTTGTAAATCATCCTAGCAAAATAAACATATTTATAAGTTCTCCATGTAGTATATCAACTTCAAGAGAAACAAGCTATTTACCAATTCAGAGTAAATTAATAGTAACATATTGTAATATCCCACTTTCAAGACTAATTTTTAGTCAAGTATTGAGAAATATAAAACGTCACGTGTGTGTGAGAGAGATTGAATATTTTGCAATTCGAAATTTTAATTAATCTGATCTAGTTCGAGATAGGTATATATGCCAACGTGCTCTCCATTTACAAAGTCGATTTATTTATTTATGAGTATAATAAAAGTTAATTGTGTGCCATCTAATATTCATGTCATTTTCGCTTGAAAATTATCTAAGTTGATTATTTTTTCTTATTTTTCAATATAATCAATTATAATATTTTTTTCTATTACTTGACCTATTCATATTAGAGTGACTCATTTTTTATAAACTTATAAAATTAATATTTTTTATTTAAAAACAATTGATTATTTAATATAAAATTATGTTTTGCTATATATCAGAACCACAACCACCACAATAAGGGGATCACACAGAACTGAACTACAAAACTGCGCCACAGCTCGAACCGCAATCTCCACGTTAGGAGAATCATCACCCCACCACAATGGTGTCCGCCACAAGCGAAAATGATTTTTTCCTCTCCATGTATCGATCTCAATCTCAAGGTATTAAGTAGTTGAGCTTTGACCACTCAATTTATCCACATTTAACTATAAAATTAATATTATTAAATATTTTTATTAATAATGTTATATACATTTATTGATTCTATAACAATCATATTATGAAACTAATTTATAAAATTTAATGCTAACTGATTGCATGTAATAATATCCTTAAATGCATATAATTGTCTTAATTTCATATGATAAAAAAGTTTTACATGAAGGTTTATGTTCAAAATTAAATTCAAATGTTCATGATGATTTTTTTTAAAGTCTTATTTTTTTGTCTTTGTAGTGATAAATATATCTATACAACTGTATAATTCAAATGTATTTTAATTAGCATTAATTATTTTTTAAAATATATTGATTGATCAATATTACCTATTTTTTGAATAATATCAATTATTTTTTAAATTAATTGAAAAATACAAAGTTAAATAGTATGAAATAAGTAAATAAGATATATTTAATTTTAAGAATTCGAGTTAACCCTTGTCGAAATAATTTGTTATAGCGTACATAAAAGTAAAGATTCTATGTGCCTTAAAGGTACTTACTCAACTAATCTTAATTTAAAATCATTATTACTCTCATTAATATTACATTCCGTATGTTACCTAATCCACCAACATAAGGCCAGCTTTCATAAATCTATTTGTCACACGAGAAAAAAGTTATTAAAAGTTGCAGGTTTTCCTAAATAAATTATGCAAAATTTTATATATAATTGGTGTATGGTGCATTAATTTAAATAAATAAAATTATTTATATTAAAAAATATGGATTGTTTACACTAAATATTTTAGGTAAAAAATTTGTTAATTATTATTATTATGTGTATATGCTATAACTGTTATAAATATTTACCATCACCGTTATACGTATACATTATCACTCTTAAATTAAGTGTATATTTATAACAGTGATAGTATATATGAATAATTGTTATAGTGGTTTACATAACAGTGATAGTGATACAAGTTCATGTGAATTTAAGTTTACAAGAGACTTACTCAAAGTTTGCACTATTATCGATTTTCAGCGTATATCTTTCAGCATAATTAACCCACACTTTTCATTGTAATCAACCCACACTTTTTAGTGTAATTAGCCAATATATTTTAATGTAAAAATCTCAACTGTTGAGTGAGTACAACGTGCACCAATTGCACATCAGATGTCTTTATACACTTAATCATGTTACTAAATATGAATAACATCTAAAATTCACCTGCTACGAAAATTTATTAATGTTTTTAAAATTGGATCGGTCTTTAAAACAAACAATTAACTGTCTCATTGATTTAGTAGTTCGACCAGTTGAACTTTTGTATAAAAATCAGATATCTCTAATATCATATATTTATATATATATATATATATATATATATATTAAAAATTACATAAAATTATAAAATGATATGCATCTCTCCTGAAATTTAATTTTTTAAATAGCTAATTATACTTATTTTTATTTTAGTTTCCGTGTATTTTAATTGAATTTTTTTATTCATATGATATAAGAAATTAAAATAGTATAGAAATTAATTTTATTTCATTATTTGGATAAAATTTTAAACAATGATTTGAATATTTTTGGTGAAACATAGTAGATAAATTAATTCAATATGTTAATTAATTTATTTACATAAATATTATATTCAATAACCGCGTAGATATTTTTAATATAAATATCTCATTTATAAAAAAAAAAGTATAGCTTAATTGTAAATTGCTATTATAAACCTGTCATTGGTCAAGGGTTCAAATACTAATAAGAAGAAGGATTTTTTTATGATCAGGATGGCTTCGCCCTTTTTGACGTCAGTAGACCCCCTAAATATCGTTGGATTCATGATCCAACGTATAATATTATTTTGATGTTGCACTAGGGCGATTGCACTATGCATAATGCGATCGCACAATTAAAAAAATAAATTAATATTATTAAATAAATATAAAATGACTAAATTATCATTTTAATTAAAAAATTATAATATTTTAATATATCTTAATCAAATTAAAATTAATTTCTTCCAACAATAATTTTACAACCTTTGCTGAAATTGAGAAACAAAGAAGTTAGAATATGCAATTGTTTACCGGTAAAATTTTGATTTTAGATATCAATAGTTTCTCATTCGACAGATTCTGAAATTCTTGAAATTTTGGTTGAGAAACTGGTCAAATCTTTTATTGATCTGATGCTTTTCGTTTAAAAAAAAAATTGACGTTCGGAATTAGATTCCATTCGTTCCATTGATTCCCATCGTCGGAGTAGTTGCTAGGCAAAAACTCCCCGCGGCCAAGCGGGATCGCCGGCGACGTTGATTCGATCGCCGGAAAGGAGTCGCTCCTTTCTTCACGGTCGCTGTTGTCAGATCTGGAGCGTCGCCCTTTTCTTCACGGTCGGCCGAATTTGGAAACCGCTGCGTGCGTCGCCTGTCCGGTATCGGGGACCTGGGCGATTTTGGCCTTGTGTGCGGTGTCGACGCCGGTATCGTGGACTCGCTGGGCGAGTGACGATCATACCGAGCCGCCGTGATTTTTGAACGTGGCGGAGGCGCACGAATCCAGCCACCAATCAGAAAGTCATAAAAACTCATAAGAAATTGCAGCAAACATATAGCACCTCCATTGAATTCAGTTTCCCTAAACCCTGAACAATCAATGACCTCTTCAATTAGGGATCACAAGACAAAAACCATGAATAACTGAAAGCGCGAGTAATTGGAACGCCGGTGGAATTCAGATGGGAAGGAATTCAAATTGAAATTGTTATATCCTGAAATTGAAATTTGGGAATTAGGGTTCATTCAAATTAAATTTTTTATGAATGTTTGAGAAAAATAATTTTAATTTAATTTAAAAATAAATAATTTTTTATATAAAATATGTTTAAAAAGAGTTTTATAGCTTTTAAAATTAAGAATAATTTTTTTAAAATTTTTAAAGCACAAAAAGGTACATCGGTAATTTTCTTTATTTTATTTATTAAATTTATTTTTTTTGCCCTGGGCGAAACTATATCGCCCAGAGCGATGTAATATTATTTGTCGACATTTCATTGGTTACTGACGTCAGGAAGGGCAAAACCCCTTCCTGACCGTAGAAAACCCCTAAGAAGTATCACACACACATATGTATAAAATCTCCAAAATCTTAATCCTATAAGTTTCCCCTAAAAAAAATTGATTTATAATTTTATATACTATCTATGTCCATAAGAAAAATGTCTAAGAAATTAATTAAACAGGATGATCGGTTCAACCTGGTTCTGAATTGATTTTTATTTGTTTCAATTTAAACCGGTGTACAATAAGAATTGGACTGGCATCTTGACAAATTTCCAATTGTCCATAAAAATTATGCTCATTTATTTACACGTGATTTAATATGATATGTCAGATGATATTATGGGGTATTGTGAGATCCATTTATGATTAAAGTGAAACGAGCATATTTTTTTATAGACGAAGAGAATATATAATATAAGAGGGGAGATGATAGATTCAGTAGTATAATTGTAAATTATTTAGAAATTCCTGGGTTTCAAATATTTATTTTTATTATAATTGATAATTAATATCTATGTGTATCTGAAATAAAAAAGAAATTTTTTGAGCGAAAATGATCACATGTCCATTGAATGCAAATTTATATGTTTACTATAAATGTCATAATATCCAATGGTGGATAAGTCGAAAATCGATAATCGAACATTTTCTGACCGCCTTTTTTTTAGTTTAACTTTTTAAAAAAAAAAAAAATATAGGTTAACGTACATTATTTACTTGGTTCATCCTTTTAACTCATTTAAATTTTATCCCCATATGTAAATGTTAAATGGTACCTACATAATATAAACATTTAAAATTTAAGTATTAAGTAGTAAGTAATAAAATATTGAACAAACGGATTTTGTTAAATCTCATTTATTAAAAAAAAAAAGAATTCATTTTTTTCTACTTGTTTTGTTGGTCTAATTAATTCTTTTGGTTGAAAATTTGAAATGCATATGTTAAAGTTTAACTTAATAAAAAAGTCGTTTGGCCATCTAGGGCCACCTAAGCCCCAAAACTCCTAAAATGATCGATTTTGCAAAAATTTGAACAGAAAAGGGCCTCATAATCCAATTATTGCATCGATGATATTATCACATAGGCCAATTTAAGCAATCAATTGAAATAATAGTGAATCTCCTGTTTATATGTCACTATCACATGAACATATAAGTTTGTGTTTATCGATGAACATGTGATTATTTCTCCCTTTTTGAGTTATAATAATGTTTTAACAAGTTAAAAAAATTTCACATGTGTTTTAAGATTCTATTCACTGTAAAAGTGTGTTTGGCCAAATTTAAAATAAGTTATAAGTTGATTAGCAGTTTATATAAGCAATTTTAAAGTGTTTGGTAATATAAGATATATATTTTAACAATTTTTTATAAGTAAATGTTAGTTGTTAATTAGTAGTTAGTACATCAAGTTTCCAAAAACTCCAAGTCAACCTTATATCTCCCTCCTAATTCGTGCCCAGAGGGAATCGAACCCGAGTCACTCACTAGTGAGGATCCCGGTGGCCAGGTGAGCTATACTTTAACAATTTATAATATTATAGAATAAGTTTCTCACAATTTATAAGCTCTATAAAAAATTAAGAATTTCAACTGATTGTTCTTACCATCTCCACGCCATCCTCTCAAGTTGGGATAAAAAGTCACACTTGCACGAACTAATTGTACGAGAGTAATTGAACTTATCTAGTTGGGATAAAAAGTCACACTTGCACGAACTAATTGTATGAGAATAATTGAACTTATTTGGTGATACATCATTTATATATTAGTAATATCACTACACTAATAAATCAATATCAGAATATTTTATACATTGAATTGTGTGTGTTATGACAAGAATTACCTTATAATATACCTAAAATTTGCCACTAAATCGGGGTTGATCGAATCCGGGTTTATCGAAAAAAGATCTGATTCTCCATGATACACAGAATCGATAGGATTGAAGATCAACGCCAAAGAAGATATCGAAGTACAATAGCATTAAATATAACAGTATATATCACTATCATTTTGATCAAATGATTGTAAATAAACCCTAACATAAAGAGTATAAAATATTTTTTAGCATTTTAACTTTTAGGGTTGACCCTCCATAAATAGAGAATCACCTCCTCATTGAATTCTCTCACTCGATCACAACTCAATAATACACACTATGCTAGGGGTTCCCTAGAGTTCCCAAAGTCATATTCTATGAAAGTGCTTTCAAATTCTCCCCTCATTGTTGTTAATTTTCATATTATTTATATTTATTGTTTGTTTATAACCATACCCCCATACCCAATTATTCATGGTAAAAACGGTAATAGCAATTTTAATAATATTATGGCATTATTTTAGTGATATTATTCTATGTGGGGTAGCACCGAATGACTAGATATAAATAGCTAATAAAAGTAGAAAATTGAGGCTCATGTTAAACACAAATTCCTTAGAATAATTTATGTCATTCATTTTGGGTTCCAGTGAATCGTAGGACACTTATTTTATATTGCATAATATCTTGCCCGAGGCGAATTGAGAAGTTGCCTGAAATATCACCGAAATAAGAAATGCTTGTAAGATTTCGACCTTACAGTTGCAAGTTTTGTCCCGTTGAAAAATAAAATTAAACCAAAAGATAGTTTGTTAGTCACCACTGAATTGATGTGATATTTGTGTAAGCAGATTGCACTAGCACACAAGTTTGAATTTTGTAGTCCAATTTGCAACCCCCCCTAACTTTTTCGTAGTTTTGCACAATTTTTAAATCAAACAAATCAACCCAAACGCGGATAGGTAATGGTAGTAACACAAGTATACAACTATATGTACTCGAATTCATATGAACTCGTACTAGTATTATATGTATAATTCGAACATCACTATATGTACGCAAGTAATTGTAGCCTTTTTGGAGCAAGTTTCATTTGATTTCGAATTCACATGAATTTGTATAATTACTATTAGTGTTATGTATATTATGTGATTATTATAAAAATATACTTGATTTTATGACATTGATAGAATATATACATAATTGTGATAATTAATATAAATAATAGTGATAGTATATACATAAAATAATAATAGTTAATAAAATTTAGTTCATATAAACTCAAATTCACATAGATTTTTGCCAAGTACCCATATATCTAAAAACAAGCGATAAATATTTTGATACACTTGACTAAATATTTGATATTTTACAACAGTTTCATGATAACATAAACTATTTTCATTTAAAACTTACTCAAACAAAATATATTTTATAAGGAGTAAGTGTAGAGAGTATAATTATTTTATTATTATTTTAAGTAATGAAAAAAATATATTTCTTTTATTAAATCTTTAAGCAACCTAAAAAGGAAGTATAGAATAACCTAAAAAGTGAGAATCATTGTCAAGGAAAGCAACATTTGTTAATCATTAACTACTCTTTAACCATTTTTATATTTCTAGTGTAGCATGTGATCAATCCCATTATAAAGAAGAAAAAAAATCCATTTTTGTTATGTGTGAGTAATTTTGTAACATAAAAAAACAAGGGCGGAAATATATGTAGTAGCCGAACCAACGGAGTACATCCTTCTCTTTTCATAACAATATACACGGTGCAAAGAAATTACAATATAAAATATATTTTGTAATTATTTTAAAATAAAATTTAAATACTTAAAGAAATAAAAGAACAACTATTATAGAGAAATTTTTTATAATAATTGTAGGCTCGATCCAATATCAATAAATCGGAAATGACCATAAATAAACAAAAGATTCTGTGCACGGGTATATGTGATCCAATAGTGTTCCTCCTACACAGAATCCTCCTATACAGGAGGGGATCCGGATTCGTCACCACCACACACTGCTAATAGTTTCACTTGTCATTTCATCATTCTCACTATTCAATCAAAAAGCGATTTTTCATAATCGTGATGCAAAAAATGAATTTACTGATTTTGCACGCAAGGATTTTTTTTTTTTTTTGCACAGGACCAATATATTTTTTTTTTGTCAATTTGTTGAACCATTTTATACTTTTTCCTAACATATTATCAAATTGTATTTGGGCTTCACTTGGTAGTCATTATAAAATTATATTATTCCATTATATACAATTTTTAATTTATTTGATTGATAATATTAATTATTCTATGAATTCGAATATAAAATTTTGACTGATACAATAAGAACTTATTTTAACACTATTCACTTTTGCAAAAATGGTAAGACCTTACCACCCAATTTTATTATGAATGAAAAAGAAAATTTATAGTAACAATTTTACCCTCTCATTCTCCTCTTTATCCCCTTGAAAAAAGGATAAACTAGTAATTTTACATTTATCTATTTTTTAGTATTTTATATCATATATGTTATTCCTTACCAAACAATTTTACTTTTTACATAAATTAATATACTACCTCCGTCTCACCAAAGTTTGCATACTTTCCTTTTTTGTTTGTCCCACAAAAGTTTGCACACTCCCAATATCTCTTTAAATCTCCACCTTTAAAATCTTTACATCACAATCTCCATTATACACATTCTACTCATTACACTTTTCCTTAAAAACTGTGCCCCCAAAAGTATCGAAAATTTTTGGAGGACGGAAGTAGTAGGTTTTATGTATTACTTTCTAATAAGCAATTTTACTTTACGAAATCAATATGAAATTTATATAACCTTCTTTAATTATGAAACGAAGCTTTAGGACAAAAAATTGATGATTCTGTCCTGGAAAAATTTACATACATATATACATATAAATTAAAAATATATTTTTGAAAAAAATAATAATATAAATTATTATATAAAAAATAAAAATATATTTATATTTCTTGATATGGAGATGACATAAAATAAGGATAAGGTTAGGAAACATAGTTGATGCGGCACACGTAATCCAAAATTATGTATTGGGTGGGGCACCACGTTATATTGCCCCGACTATATTGTCCCCTTTCAAGTACATCCGTACAATACGGTAGCGCCTCATATTTATATTCTCTACCAGTACATTACCCCGCAGATATGCGGGATTAGAAAAAACTATATGTTAATTTGAAATTTATTTTAAATTAATTTAAAATTTAATTTTTTTAATTTAAATGTGTAATGGGTGGAATTTACCGAGATTTATGGATGGTGGTTAGTATTTTAAAAAATATAGAGAGATAAAATAGATGGAGAAATTAGTGAATTAAAAAGAGGATGGATAACCGACGACGGTTATTTATATTTTATTTTAAAAAATATAATTTTATGAGATAATTAGAAAAATGCGTAGAAAGTATTGTATGAAGCCACGTAGGATACGTGGAATTCAGAAATAGATGATAGGGAATTTCCCAAAATTACTTGTTATTTTTTTTTTTTTTATCAAAAAAAAAACTTTTATTATTAGATAAAAGTTACAAGGTCACAAGTGAGGTATGAGTTAAACCTCACATTACAATATCACTCATTCCCATTTTTTACAAGATTCAAA
>JAPKLY010000001.1:501927-521387 GCA_026898435.1 Prunella vulgaris
GACTTAGGCTATCATTAGCTGTGGGGGCAACCAATCTTCAAGTTTTCGGAGATTCCCAGCTAATAATATCCCAAGTCCGGGGGGAATTTGAATCAAGAGATCAGCAGATGATGACCTACCAGAAGATAGCCGCGCATCTGATCTCGATGTTTACACAAGTTTACATCAATCAAATACCGCGGCTAGAAAACACACAAGCAGATGCTCTAGCCCGGCTAACTACTAGCAACGGCAAAGCCAAATTCACGGAGGTTGTGATCACCACACTGAAAAACCCCTCGACGTTCGACTACAAAGTAAATCAAACCTCGAGTGGGGGGCAGGAGAATAGTGAAGATAGTGAAGATTGGTGCACCCCAATCCGAAAATACTTAACTGACGGAACAACCCCCGTAGACACCTGGGAAGCTAGCCGGTTAGTAAAGCAAGCTGCCAGGTATACGCTGCTGGATGGCCAACTCTATAAACGTGGATTCTCTCTACCCCTACTCAAATGTCTAACTAAGAAGCAGGGGTCCGAAGTGTTAGAAGAAATTCACGAAGGGATTTGTGGGAGCCACGCTGGGGGGCAAGCATTGGCATATAAAACGATCAGACAGGGCTACTACTGGCCCACTCTTCGCAAAGATGCCATCAGCTTCGCTCGAAGGTGCCGAAAGTGCCAACTTTTCGCACCTAACATCCACTCCCCAGCCAACCAGCTTAAGTCGGTTTTCAGCCCATGGCCTTTTGCGAAATGGGGTATCGACTTGATCGGCCCATTTCCACCCGGTAGAGGCGGTATAAAGTTCGCTGTTGTAGCGGTGGACTACTACACTAAGTGGGCTGAAGCCGAAGCTCTCACAACCATAACCCAGGAAAGGATGATCGGCTTCATTTGGAAAAACCTGATCTGCAGGTTTGGCCTCCCGCAGTCGGTCATCACTGATAATGGAAGGCAGTTCGACGGACAGAAGTTGAGGGACTTCTGCAGTTCATGGAACATCAAGAAGCACTACTCAACTCCGTATCACCCCCAGTCGAACGGCCAAGTCGAGGCGGTAAACAAGATCTTGAAACACATATTAAAGCTCCGCCTCGAGGAAAAGAAAGGAAGCTGGGCAGACGAACTCCCAGAGGTCCTATGGTCTTACAGAACTTCCTATAGGGCCAGTACCGGGGAGACCCCGTTTGCCCTAGCCTTCGGGACTGAAGCCGTGGTCCCGGTAGAGATCCAGAACAAGACTTGGAAGGTGGTGGGGTATGATGAAGGAAAGAATGATGAAGCCTTGGCAGTAGAGAAAGATCTGATCGAAGAGACCAGAGCTTCATCAGAAATGAAAAACGCCACATACAAGCGCAGAGCGGAAAAATATTACAACTCTCAGGTCCGAGACCGAAGGTTCAAGGTCGGCGACCTGGTGTTGAAAAAGAAATTGATGGCCCCACCAGGTGTATTCGGTTCAAATTGGGAAGGACCATTCCGAGTCACTGCAACTTGGCCAAACGGTACCTATGATCTAGAAGACGCAGAGGGCAAAGCTTCATCATACACCTGGAGCTCGGCACACCTAAAGAAGTTCTACCAATAGACTAGAATCCTGTAATACCTGTAATAGACTAGTCAAAGGTTTACATCAGAAATATAGATGGCAACCGATGTAAATTACGTTGCTGTAAAAATTCAGAAAAATTCCCAAGTGTTTGGACCTGTGCAGCCCTCCGATCAGGCGAGCTGCACCAGGTCGCCAATTATGCTAGCTCGCCAAGCCCAGCTCGCCCACATGCTCAAAAGTCCGCAATGCGCAAGGACCAAGGTCCCAAACGTTATAATTAATAGCTCGAAGGCAAAGGCTAAAGTGCCCAAGGTCGCGAAGGTACCCTTCTTAAAGGGTTGCTAACGACCTACTGCCATAAGTTAGAAAAATTCGCGAAAAAGACAAAAATGTCTAAGGCAAGGTTCATGAAACCCAATGGCCCAACGTGAATCAATCGAAGTGTAGTTCGCTGCCCTAAGTGGTCTAAGACGAACGATTCGCGGCCCTAAGTGGCATAAGACGAAGAATACACACTCTTAAAACAGAGGTACAATTCGTAGTCGAAAGTGACATAAAACGAACAATTCGCTTCTCAAAGTAGAATAAGACGAACAATTGTGTACCAGAAAAATAAACAAGAACGAGCTATTTAAGAAATTATAACGTAAAGGCGCAAAGACGTAAATAAAAAGAGTCAGACAAAAAATGCTCGACTTGTATTCAAAAGATACTTAAGAAATTTTCAAGTCCAAAATATACTTGAAAAAATCCTAAGTATGAGTAGCAGTGCTGGCCACAAAGGCCGACCAGCTAGCCATCTTTGAACTACAAAAAGCTCCTTCTGGGCGAGCTGCACGTGCCCGGCGAGCTAAGTCTACTTAAACAAAAAAGTGAAGACTACAAAAATAGAGCTCCTTCTAGGCGAGCTACAGAGCCTGGCGACCTACCACAACTTGGGAAATAAAAAGCTAATCTAAGAAAGCAGTAAAAGCCTAAGTCTCGGGGGCATCAGCAGGGGCGGGGGCGACCTGGGCACCGGGAAGGGTGAGTTCGGCCTCTGAGGTGATATTACCAGTCAGCCCGCTGGCATCGAACTCGCCCAAATCTAGCATGGCATCCCCACATGCCTCTCAAAGTTGCTCCACAGTGGGCGGAGTCTGCTCCTCTTGGTTGGCGACCTCTGGTTCACCCAGATTCAGTTCCGGCACTGGGATAGTATTGATGATCTTGAACCGAGCCGGAACAAAATCCAGTGGAATTCCAAGTGCGGGGAGGTCGCCAATATCCAGCTCGGCATCATCGGGGAAGGGGACCCTATCCAAGCACTCCTTGAACTCGCCCACTATGGCCTTCACCTCGTCATCATGATGAGCTCGCGCCCACCAGAGGGCCCTTAGGACCTCGGCATAACATTGCACGAAACCCCGATCCGAGGCCTCGGCTTTCGCAGCTACCAAATCGGCCGAAGTGACATCACTGCTGTGTAGTTCAGCGACCTCAAGTGCCTTCGCCTCCAATTCGGCCCTTTGCCTCTCGCACTCGGCGTTAGAGCTCTTCACCAGGCCCCGCTGCAGTGCGAGGTCTTTCTTCGTGACCAGGTGGCTGTCGACCTCCAGGGCGAGCTGGGCAGCGAACTCTTCTTCCTTCGCTTTTATTCTCGCCTCAGTCTCTTGTTCGAGCCGGGCGAGCCGGCATTGGGCGGCCTCAAGTTGCTCGAGGGCGCTCTGCTCGGCGGCCAACGATGCCGCAGCCCTCTCCTCGGCGAGCTGCGCCTGTTTCTTCGCCTTGTCGGCCGACTCCGCCAACGCCAGCATTCGCTTGTTCCTATCAGAACGACCCGCCTCCAGCTCGTCAATCTGCTCAAGAGCCTTCTGGTTGGCGAGCACCACCCTGCTCGCATAGTGGGTCGAGAGAAGAAGATTCTCTCTCAAATCTTGGCTATTGACACCCGCCACCAGTGGAGTCGTCCAGTGCCTAGGCATCTCGCTCACAGCATTCCGGGCTACGCCCGGAGGGAGATTCCGCATCGATGTGAGAGAGCGAGATCACTCAAAGGCATGCAGGGCCTCGTGGGGGTTAGGGAAGGTAATTGGGGCATAACTGGCAGATCAAAACAGATGGAAAATGTTAGAAAAATAAAATAATGACGGGCGAAAGGGAGTCAATTGGGCGAGCTACTTACTGAGCTCGGTCAGGGTCCCAACCAAGCAATGTGTCATCGGTGGTTTGCACGCCGAATGGAGAGGGCGAGGGGGGCGAACTTCGTATGGGCGTGACCGCCAACGGGGAGGTGGATTGAACAGATCCCCCCTGCCCCGACCTCGCCGAGATCCTCTCAGCCCAGTCGGACTCCTCGTCGACCAGGCCCGTATACCTAGTCCTCTTACGAGCCTGGATGTTCTCCTCACCAGCTCGGGACCCATCACCCCGTTGGGGTCCTTTCTTTCCTCAACCCCGCTCCGAGGGGGCAACAGCTCGCCCGACACCTCGGCCGACCCTGGCGACCTCCGAAGCCTTGGATTTTTTGGGAGCTTTCTCCTTCTGGGCTCCCGACCCACCTGCCTCGCCCCTTTTGGAGGCGAGCTCCGCCTTCTTGCTCGCCTCCAGTGCGAGCACGGACGGCGGGGCTAGTCTGTTGGGGCGAGGTGGGCCCATCTCGAATCGCTCCTTCACAATTTGGTAGGCCTCGGGGACCTCGGCGATCGGGATAGCGACAAAGCTACCACCTGCACAACAAAATCACAAATGTCAGCACAATGAGCGAGCTACATTCCCCCATAGGCGAGCTGCAAAGAGTTGGACCTGGGAGCTCGGGGCCTTGGGTGTCAAGGTGATGCGGCAGTGTGAGGAGCCCGGCGAGCCGCAGGCAATGGTGCGCGCACAGGTGGGCGACCTGTCTATCCTTCTCGCTCCTCAAATAGCAAATGGTGCCCACCACGTCGAACTGCTCCGACACTTTAGGCCTGCCCCGGCTGGATTTGTGTCGCTTCGGAACTGCAAAAGGAAAGGAAATTAGAATTAGTATATCTAATTCAACCCACGCACACCGAAATAAGCGACCTACTGCTGGCTTCCCCATATCCCTCGGGAGTGGGGATACGGTCACCCCGCCCATGATACGTGCTGGAGGCTCGCCAGTCACCTCCTATGAAGAAAAATTGTTTCTTCCAATCACGGATTTTATTGGGCAGGTCCCCCAGAAATTTCTCCCCCGGACGTGCTTTCAGATAATAATATCTTGCGCCGTCCTGTGTCCGTTTGGTCACGGCGAAAACCTCGCCCAAGTCTGCCGAGGTCGTCGCATTCTCGTAACCTTCCAGCCCAAAAATGGACAGGGCGGCGATAAGGTTGCTCCACGCGTTCGGTGTGAGTTGCGTGATGGCCAGATTATTGTCAGCTAGATATCGGCCAATAATCGGATGCAATGGCAACGAAAGCCCGGCCCTCAGAACATCTACATTCAGGGCGGTCATCCCCTCAGGAGGTGCGTCAGCCCGCTCATCCTTCATTGGAGCGTACATGAAGATGTCCAGGGGGATGCGATACTCCCTGCGTATGACTGGCAGGTCGCATTCATCAATTAGGCTCACCACCTCGCCGGCTTTGAACTCGGAGGGGGCAACTTCTTCCAGGTCGGCGAGGTCTGGGCGAGGTACCCTATTCGGGCAGGGGAAGCTCGCCGCATACTCGGCAAAGTACTCATTCCAGTCAAACGGGTGAACCACCTGGGTGGGGACCTGGTACTCTACCAACTGGGGTTCCGGGAAACCGATACGGCGGAACCATTCAAGAGTAACTTCTTCCAGGTCGCCACCCTCCTCGCCGACCTCGGCACCACCCTCATCAACTTCCTCGGGCCCTTCATTGCCGCTAGCAACTCTTTCCTCTTGGGCGACCTCGCCACCCTTCTCCCATACCTCGCGGCACACCGAACTGGAGGCTCCTTCCTCCGGGTCGGGACGTAGCTCGCTGGGCAGTTCGCTGCGTGGCTCACCGGACACCTGGCGAGCTACCGAGGTCGCCTCGGAGCTGGAGCCAATTTCCACATACGAAACCCGGGGTGGCTCATCCTCAGTCATTAATCATTTGTCAGGATTTCGGCCCGATAGGGTTCTACTTGAAGAGCGTGTCGACATGGTCTCAGAAAGTTCAAAAGTCCCGAAGTCCAAAATCCAATAGTCAAGGGTCAGGGAGATTCAAAGGTTCTCGGCACAATCCACGGTCCGAAATACCGTAATGACGATGAACCAGCAGAAGAATCAAATAAAAGATAGAAGAGAAGGGGAGAGAAGATCGAATCCTACCTTGAAGAGCCTTCGAAAATCCATCGAACACAAGAAAAATCGGTCGCCGGGAAAGCTCTGGAATTCGAAATGCAGAAAGTGAAGAAATGAATCCACCTCACCCTATTTATAGACGTCGGGGCGAGGTGCAATATTCGCGAAATGCAAGGGCCTGTCTGCAAAAATTCAAAAGATAGCATTATTGTGGGCGGGAACCGAGGTCTCAAAAGGCGTGCATGACCCCTGGATTCCCGCACCACGTCGGCCAGAAGCAACCACCTGGGTTGAGTTCGCTTGTCAACCCAACAATCATCCATAGGTAGTTCGCCATGTTTTAAGTTCTCCAGCTCGCTTGCACATTCGACAAGGTCATAGTGCATGCGAGCTGGGGGGCAAATGTTGATATGGCGAACTAACACTATCGACATGGGGCAATTACTCACGGCTTAGCAGGTCGCCAGGACCCACCAGGATCCTTGAAGATGCAGAGCTCGCCTACATGGAGGTAACCTACAAGCGGAGCTCGCCCAGAGCTCGCCTTTTACCCCTAGGAAGGTCTCGCCGAGCTCCATCATCACATAACGTCCGTGGGCCACACAAGGCACCAGAGCTCGCCCTGGAGCTCGCCCAAACCACCTAGGCTCATCTCCGAGCTCACCGACGAGCTCGCCTATCAGTCGAATAGAACTCCGATGGTGTGCTCTTTTTCCCTCCGTCCGGTTTATCCACAAGGGTGGTTTACGGCGAGGTTTTTAATGAGGCCCATCTAGTCTAAGGCATAGTAGTAGGATGAGGCATGATAAAGGGAGCAGTGTGAGAGACCATGACGAGGGTAAGGAACCCACGTCAACACCGGAAGCCACATAGGCTCGTAAGGTGTCGTCTCACACTCGCATGCCTATAAATAAGACCTCTCTTGTACTATTCACACAATTCTCACGATTCTGAAAATCAATACTACTACTCTTGCAATATTTCTCTCTCTAAACTCTCTACTCCCTCCTCATATTTTACATCCAAGAACACAAATTCTTGGATTATTGTTTGATAGGATTAACATGATATAAAGCCACATAAACAAACACTGTTAATAAATTCTATCAACAATAGGTAACACATATTTGCAATCTTAACAGAAAATTGCTCTCAAATTGTAACACAATTAAAGTATTGAAAATTATATTACCATATCAACATAAATTTGTTATTTTAGGAAATAAATTTATTTTGCTATAAAAACAGAATACCACAATTTAGCGTGAATAAAATATTCAAATTAAAAGATGGAGAATAAATATAGAAAACAAGAAAAACAACCACAAGATTTGGAGAACAAAATGAAAAAGAAAGAAAGAATGAAGTGGAAAAAAAGAAACCGAAACGTCAAGAAAAAATTTGAAACCACATTGAAGAAGAGCAGAAATGCATATCTGCTTGAAGAAGAAGCTATTATTGGATCTAGCAAGGAATAGAGGTTCTTGCTGAGAAAAATTCAGAGTATTTCACTGAGCTTATAAATTCTCTTAAATTCTCTTAAAACCCACCAATCTAAAACCCAAGAGAGAGAGGGGGGATGTGTGTGCACAGCCGTTCTCCATTTCTGTTTCATTCGACACCAATCTAAAACCCACGCCTTATCGCCGCCAGAACCTGCAAATTCACAATTCGCCGCACCTGCAGCTCCTCGACGCCGTGCCGTTCGTGTCTCAACCTCCGTTGCTACCTCTCGTCCACAACCGCCTCTAAATTCGGAAACTGTCTGTGCGTCGTGCAGTCAACAATCAATGCCCAATCAAATTGGTATTCGTAATCTCCCCTAAATAAATATATATTGATTTCCACAGAACCAACGTCTCATACATCTTCATTTCTGCAAAATGGTATATGAACGGCAGGCAGCGTATCAGAGAAGGAAGAAGATTCAAAAATTTGAATTTTGGAATGTTTGACAATTGATACATGATTTGGTCGGTTTACAGATTGGGCGTTCATACTGGCTCAGATTTTTTACTTTTGACCAAGTAGGGGTATTTGCCTAATAACATGTTATATTGAGCTAGCAGTAAATAATTTTTGAAGAGTGTGATGAGGAAAAAGGCAATGATACTTGTGTATCGGAAAGGCAATAACCCAAAATTTAACTCAAAAGCAGTAAATTTTTTGAATCGGAGTAATATTGACTAGCGATTTGTGTTCGCACACAAATGCACTTTCCTACAAGTGTATAGGATCGTGTAGTGGTAAGCTGACCAAGTTATAATCTCGAATCCACGGGAAGCAATTAGACAATCTAATCCTAAAAATTATGTGTGAGTCTTGAAATCAAATAAACAAAAAATAAAAATGCAAGTTTGAGTTTCTATCTAATTACTAACTAAAGCAGATAATGAAAGCAATTAAATATAAAAAATCAGGAAATTATCAAACTAACACGAGAGTGTGTGCAGGAGTGGTGATATGTCTCGGGTGAATTCCATTATGTAAAAATAAAAGCAAATTCCTAGAAGCTCTATCATCAATTTCATCTGAGAAGTGAACTAGGCATAATACCTTATCAGAATATAAACTCTCATTTTTATTCTAATACCATTAATTATTTTGTTCTCAGTTCCTAAGCATTTCTCAATGTCAGAGGAACATTAACTCTTAACTTAGGGTTTACTATTATCAGGTGAATACTTTTGCCCTTCTCACTCAACTCTCGTTTTGTCGTGATCAGGACTCCAATACCAATCTCAAATAACAAATTCCTAAGTAAAATCAGTAATCAATTTCAGGCATTCACTCAACAAAATCTATTGACTCAAGAGTTAAAAGGAATTACTAAAATTAACACATAATTTCCTTCACCCAAAGCACAAAAAGACTTAGCTCATAGCTAATCGAGGAACAAAACTAACTCATATAATAGACGTAATTGAAACAAGGGTTACTAAATCTATTTGAAACTTGAAATTAAAATCAAAGCATAATAGTCTCAACCAATATAAATTCTCAGAATAAAATTACTGCAAAAATTAAATAAACTAATCCTAATTTAATCTACTGTTCACGAAAAATCCCTCAAATCTACCCTACTGTGTAGGGGTGTGCAACGGTCGGTTCGATTACCGAACCGAACCGAATTGTGATAACCGAAACCGAACCAAATTAAGTTAAAAGAAACCGAAACCGAACCGAATTCATTCAAAACCAAACATAACCGAAATCGAAAATTTCGGTTCAGTTTCAGTTTTTACCGAAATAACCGAATTTTTTATTTTTTTTCACAAAATGTAAAATAACCAAAATGATTTTCCAACTTTCCACTTAAATACATCCATGGAAGTTGACTTTTTCATTCAAAAATTTTCGGCCACGTCACATATTACATTATATATACATACTTGATGATAAATTTAATGGGTGTGAAAAACCAAATGTAATCCATAGATCATTAATTTTCAACCAAAAAATAATTGATGGCAAATATAAATTTATAATATAAAAATTTCGGGCACATCACATATTACGTATATATTATATACATATGTTTAGTTTAGCAAGCAATTTAGTATTACCTATTTTTATTTATTAAATAAAAATATTATCTGTTAAATATATATTAATATTTATTAAATATATTTAATTCGGTTAGGATATCGGTTAACCAAAATAATAACGGTAAATAACCGAACAGAACCGAATACCGAAATTTTAGAAAAATGCTAACCGAAACCGAATCGAATATTACGGTAACCGAACCGAATTCATATTGAATTTGGTTCGGTTTTCGGTTAATAACCGAATTGTGCACACCCCTACTACTGTGTGCGTGTATCTCAACTACTGCGCGATTTCCCTCGTGAAAACCTCAATTCCAGAATATATACCCTTTTCTATTAAGCAGCCATGGGCTAGACAATTGGGCCTTAGTAAATTAAATAGGATATTGGGCTTTAGTAAATGAGAATAGAAATTGGCCCAATTACTTCTTTCTCGTTACCGTACAGAGGCATTGGGACGGTTACTGGCTTCAGGCGGCAGACTCGACTACGACGGCAAGGTGAAGAGGTGCGTCGGGTTCTGATAGCGGTTGTCGACGTCGAACGGCGGCGATTGGACTGTTGCAGCGGCGGCTTCGAATCCATGGCGGTTTCAAGTCGAATCTGGTGGTTTCTGATCGGCGAGAAACGGAGGAGCTGCTTTGAATCGATCGGGCATGAGGATGGCGATTTCTTCAGCGCTGAGAGAATTCCGGCGCGGCAGAGGTAAGTGGGTGTTTGCTGTGTCGATTTGAATCGATATCCGGCACTGGCGTTGGGCTTTCGAGCTTTCAGAGCTGAGAGATGGTGATGATGTTTGGGTTGTGTGTTTGCCTTCCATGGGATTTGTGTGTCGCCAGGCTGGAATTGGTGGTGCTGGAGGCCGAGTTGAGGCAGCAACTTGTGATGTGTGTTGCAATTTTGGCAGTGTACTGTGATTCGGATTTCATTGGAGAGAAGGTGTGAGTGTTGCTCTTCATGTTAATTTCGTGAGTGAGATGTGGTCCTGCAGTCCTGGCTGCAAACTTCCAAAACAGACTATTAAACTTATCAATTAACTGCCAAATAAATAAGTAAATTTTTTTTGGACTCAATTAATTAAAGAATAATAACATTTTCATTCATCTCTTTGCAAAATTAATTAACAATCAAATAGTTAACAATTAAAGTCCTAAATGCATACAAAATTATAAAAATTCATCTCAAAATAGGCGCAAATTGATGCAAATATGACCCTAATCAAATATTTGTTCAATAAAAATAATTAATAATCCTTTTGTTCGTAATAGAAATAGTCCATATTATTATATTCATCCGCTCATAAAAATAGTATTTTTTTCTTAAATTATACTTACATTATCAATTTATTATTTTATTTATACTTACACATAATTAATTTTTTTTAAAAAATATATGAAAAAGACTAAAACTTTTTTTTTGGGACTATAAAACTATTTTTTATGAAGGGAGAAATAGTATTCTCTTCGTCCTATTTTAATTTTCTTCTTTTTTATTGTCATTTTGTTTAAAAAGTGTATTTATATATAATTATATGATGGACAACATATTTACTTTTGTATAAAATAATGAGAAGTTGTGATAAATTAAAGTATATTTATTTAAAAAAATATTTATTTATTAATATATAGAGTGTTGTTTTAATTTTTAATGATATGAGAATTTTATTGTGAAATGTCTTTCGTGAAATTTTTATAGTGGGACGAAGGAAGTAGTTTATAAAATAGATATTAGTGCTAAAAAGCACTATATCAATTGTACGACAAAAAGGTTGTTTCGCTAAATTTATTTTAAACATCTTATAAGTTGTCTTAAAAACTTATAAGATGTTATTTTTGAGTACTTCCTCCGTCTCTCAAATTTATTACCCTTTGTGTGGGCACAAGTTTTAAGAAAAATGAGATAAAATAGATAAAGTAAGGATATTGTGAAATAAATGTGGGTCCACTAGATGATAAAATTATTGTTTATGAGTGTGATAATAAAATAATATTTTCTAAAAAGAGAATGAGAATAAATTTGGGGGACGGACGAAAATAGAAAGTGAACAAAATATTGGGGACAGATGGAGTAGCTTATAAGTTGTTTAAGTGTTTGACTAATACAACTTATAAGTTCTTTGATAATTTATCATAATTTTTTTAATTGATTTTTATAGAAAATAAAAATTTTATAAATTTTTTTATCTTGAGATAGGGGATTTGCAGTGGTTGCCAGATCCGGGATGAGGTGGGTGAGTGAGTTGGATGTGTTGAGAAAAATAAGCTAGGATAGCCCAATTTTTTTTTTTTACAGCTTATAAGATGTAAGGAGTTTATTTTGAAATCTTATAGGTTGTCAAATATCTTATTTTATCAAGCACTCTGAGACAATTTATAAGCTTTTAAACAACTTATAAGATGTTTTAAAGAGTTTATAAGCTTAGTCAAACACCCCCAAAATCTCACGCGGATATTTGCGTTTAAAAATCAGTCGTGATTCATGCCCTAGAATTAAGGCAAATTCTAGTATGCATCATGTACATAATATGCACATGAATTTTTATGTTCAATTTTAATTTTTTCAAATCACATACTAACACATTGAAATGTGTGTGTATATATATATATATATACATATTTGCAATTGAGGAATTGTTAATTAATTCTTAGGATATTTGAGGTACTTCTTTTATTTAAAGAAAAATGTTAAATTTTTAATTCAAATGCATGATATGAACATAATGAATGCTAGGATGACTCTAAAATTGGACTTGTACCATACAATATTTACGTAGATCCATATATTTGGACCCCATTTAGTGGCAAGTACACTTCACCTATATTTTATTTATGTAATATACACATAAAATATCTAAAATGCCCTCTTTTATATTAGGTTATTGAATTTATTAAGTACGCCTCTCGAAAATAATACTCCCTTCATTCTGGTAATAATTTGTATTGTACGGATGACAACTTTTTTAAGAAAAATATATTTTATATATAAAATAGTGGTATATGGATAAATATGTGTATAATTTTGTGAGTGTGCACGTAAATCAATGCTTCCTTTTTCAATAGTGCACAATTTTGTGTGGGATGTGCCCTGGTAAGGTTGCATCGAACTAAACCACATGCTCCACAGCTTGTGCAGGCCCCTGTCAATCCCTTTTGAGTTTCATTCTTGTGAACGTACTCCCCAGACGGGATACTTAATGTGTTAGCTACAGCACTGCATGTGTCCATACGCACAACACCTAGTATCCATCGTTTATGGCTAGGAGTCCTACTAGGGTATCTAATCTCATTCGCTCCCCTAGCTTTCATCTCTCAGTGTCAGTGTCGGCCCAACAGAGTGCTTTTATCGTTGGTGTTCTTTCCGATCTCTACGCATTTCACCGCTCCACCGGAAATTCCCTCTGCCTCTACCGTACTCCAGCTTGGTAGTTTCCACCAATGTAGGAATTTAGTTGGGCAAAATAATATCTCCCAACATACCAAAACTAATTGTTACCCCACCGGTAGTAGGAGATGTAAAGATTGATACATACAATAACTTTTTATTTGATTGCTAATCATATAAGGCAAACGAGATTTTATCCATTTGCATCAAGCTCAAATTTCCTTCTTGCATGCAACCACCCCCCTCCAGCTTGGTAGTTTCCACCAATGTAGGAATTTGGTTCGGCAATAATAATATCTCCCAACATACTAAAATTAGTTGCTACCCCACTGGTAGTAGGAGATGTAAGGATTGATATATACAATAACTGTTTATTTGATTGGTAATCATATAAGGCAGACAAGATTTTAGCCATTTGCATCAAGCTCAAACATCCTTCTTGCATGGCCCCCCCCCCCCCCATATCATTCACATTTTTTCAAAACTCGTCATATATCTCATTCAAACTCATCGAGAAGGGACAACACCGATGGGTGGATCAATGATAAAGAGTGCAGAACACCGTCTTCTGGGAGGCAAACTAATTTTTTTCCTCTAGGAGGGGGTGGCCTCAATATTGGCAGTATATCGAAATCCGACGAGACGTTGCCATTCGCCAACGAAATACACTAATGAAGAGGTGGAATTACTAACAAAATATTGGATCAAATCAGTGATAAAAATGATCAGAAGATGGAGCAATACGACTAAAGATTGCGGCAGAGTTATAACACTCGTCCAACAAATAGATCAACAACTATATTAATATCAAAGTATTAAGACATGCTAGGCAGTTGGGTGATTTTGATGGCATTCTAGTAAATATAGGAAAACTTTGTCAAAAAATAGTTAACACAATACACAATTTGTAGGCTTTTTTTTTTTTTTTTGTTAATTGTGTTTTAATTTGGGGTTAAATAATATGGTGAATTTGAAAAACTTTTCGAATTTAAAAACAAATGTGAACTGAAGTCACGTATGACATGCCAGACGTGAACTCCAATCACATTTGGCTGGGATTTCTTCTACCCAACCAATCTCCGACGAAGGCTTGAGTAGGATTCACATTTGGTCCCTTGATTTCCACGCTTAGATATTATTTCTCCAAATGACCGACAAAGCCATGTAAACTATAAAATCATTTTAGTTTTCCAAATTTTTATGTTTTAAGTAAAATGGAAAATCCCAGAGATGGCAAAACTCAATCGCTGCTGTCTGTGCTGTGTAAACAAGGCACTTTACAGACACGTGTACACCACAAGATGTGAATACATCATATATCACAAAAAATATACAAGCAACAGAAAATGAAGATGAAAAAGACATCTATACCCCTACTGCATATCCATATATCAAGAAATACATTGGATCAATCAAAACCCCCATGATCAGTTATATTGATAGCTCCTTCTTGAGAGCTCCTTCGTGTAAGTAGACATTGAGAGAGAATATGATATTAAAAACCTTTAAACTATAACAGTTTGGCCAGTGAACCCATCCTGTAGTTGCAGAGATCCATCTCTCATCAGATTAAGGCTCAAGCTCTTGAACCTCTCTCTTGAGTACTGTCTCGACGCCTTTCTCCAGTCTGTTCCCGTCTTCATCATCGCGACAAATTCATCGTAGCTGATTCGACCATCCTGTATAAGGTGCAGTTTTGAAGGTCAGCTGGTGTTGGGAAATGAGATGAATTCTAGAAGAGGGTGCATTGTGCTATGAAAATGCTGTACATACAGGTGTATTGAACAAAAAGAAGTGTGTGAATAGTCGCATCCTTAGGAAGATGATACAAGTCGTACCTTGTCAGTGTCGACCTCCTGCATAATGTTGTTAAGTGCATCGTCATCAGTTTCACCAGATTCATCTACTAAACCTTCTCGTAGTTCATCAAATTCGATATACCCACTTCCATCTTTGTCAAAGAACATGAATGCTCTGCGGAAATGCTCGTCGTTCTCCATCCTCTGTAAGTGGATGGTCACTGCAACAAACTCACCATAGTCCAAGAATCCATTCCCATCTGCATCAGCCTACAAATATATATATATGTATTAGAACTTGCCATAAATTATAACAAAACTTATATACACCAGGTGCACTATGCAAGTCAACTGTACTTTTAAGGTGTTTTACTAAAAAATATTAGTATGTTAGCAGTAGTTGTTTTCAGTGAAATGTATTATGTTGCTTTTACTGAAAATTTCTAAATGTGTACAATTGCACCGAACATCTGGTGAAAGAAACATCATGTAGGCAATGACATTGAAGCCTTTTAAGAATGAAGAAACGATATTTACCACATCCATCAATAACTTGATCTCAGGCTCGGCTAGCTGAGAACCCACTTTCCGTAGACCAGCTTTTAGTTCCTCATATGTAACTTTTCCATCATTGTCTGTGTCCATCAATGCAAACATATCTCTGATCACTTCTACCTCTTCAACGGATAAATGTTCAGCTATCACCTATCAGTTATTTTGGACAATAAACATTACGATACAAAATAGAAACACGAATACACCTTGAAAGTAAGAACAGAGCATTGTAGTTGTAGGTCCATCACCATAAGCATTAACAAGGTTACCACTCATGCATCAGTGTAAACTAGTTTTACAGTGCAACTGGTTCGCATTGTGTGTATTTTTAAACAATATTAGTTGTTTCATTAAAATGTATTAATTTGATAATATTAGTTTATTCATTAAATTATTTTATATACCTATCTCTTAAGCAATACTCCTATACCTGTTGACCCGTTGTAGCTTTGAACCCTCCAAGATATCCCATTCCATTAAGTTTTTGGATGTGTAGCATGCACAAAGTTAGGAATATAGCTAATTGTTGATGGCAGATGCTTACCCGCAGTGCTTTCTTCTTGAATTTATTCATGACGGAGAATTGTTTTAGTCTTGCCCTTACTATATCTCCTAGTGGAACATTTGGAGCTTTCTTCGCATTTTGTATCCACGGATGATCTAACGGAAGGCAAGAAATGAAAAAAACACGTCAGAGTTGTTGCAGAAACCAGCACTAAGCGAAAAAAGAATGTGTCACATACTCTCGATCTTCATGTCATGATAGGCTAACTATCCTTTTTATGGCAGGTGTATTTTAAATTTTCAAAATGGAAGAGCCTAACAGTAACAAACTCTGCATGATATAGTATTTTCTTCCATTACTACCAATGTGAATTTTGAGATTATCCACAGGCTCCATTAGAGTAACAAACTCTGCATGATATAGTATTTTCTTCGATTACTACCAACGTGAATTTTGAGATTATCCACAGGCCCCACTAGCTAATTCATTTTTCTATAATCCCTCACAACGGTACCATGACGAGTAGTATGTTCTAATGATTCTAACATTATAGTTTTGAAAAATAATACTACACCATACCATAGAAGCATCATGAACATAATACACCCTTATAAGTATAATTTTGCTAATCACTTCAGTAGTAATTGGCATAATATGTAAACTAGTGAACACAAAGGTTCCAAATTGTTAGCTCTCAAGTATTAAAGAAACAGTGAGTATACTTTCAACATGACACTATTGAGACAAGTACCCTGCCAGACTGTTATTCAGAAGGAAATGCAACAAATGAAAATTGTGTTTTCTTATTAGTTTTAAAATAAACAAGAGACTAGTTATATAGTTCTAGAACAAATTATTATAGAACAAACATAATGTAGTTCGGGAATTGCAGGAAGAAAAGCAATATAGGCCCAAGAAAGATAAAGAAAGGGTGGAAATCTGGAGTTCTCCAACGGTTTCATTTTGGTTTATAAATTCTGATTGAGTTTTTGTGTCACAATTTAAGGCAATTCAAAACTCTATAGAGTTGGAAAAAACAATACTTGCATTGCTATAAATACATAGGATTCTCTGAAATTATCGAGTCACTCCAAAGTCCAATCTATAAAATTAGCACCCTATCCTAAAACATAACGATCATCATCAGTATAGACTAGAAAGTAGAATCTATTATTATTCTACGACTTCTTTCATTTCTTTATTGCAAATGAAAAAGAGTATTACTAGTGTGCCCCATAACACTAGCTTTTTAATACTTAAATCATAAAAAAGTTCAAAACTTTGCATGCTTGATGCATCTTTGCTTTTTCCAGCATGTTCCCCATCATCATTTGCAAAGGAAAAAAAACCACATGCCTCTCACTCTAAACTTTATCTGATTATTTACGGGAACGATAATGTGGTAAAAACTTACCAAGAACTTGCTGGGCTGTCAAACGCTTTTTGGGGTCTGGCTCTAACATCTGCCTAACAAGACTTTTTGCACTTTCAGAAACTTGAGGCCATGGTTCCCTCTTAAAATCAAGTACTCCTCTTAATATTGCTAGTGCAACACCTTGCTCAGTTTCTGAAACAGGTAGTCAAAGGAGATAAACTCAGTTGGATATCATTAATCTATCCTCTGGGCTATATCAACTATGTATGAAACAATAGACGCACAATCGAACAAATATGGCAGATAGGGTTTGTTTTTTTGTATCAAGAGACAATTTAGAATCTAAAGATTGGAAAATAAGGAGAACAATACCTGCCCAAAAGGGAGGAACACCACAGAGCAAAATATAAAGAATTACACCAGCACTCCATATATCAACTTCTGGTCCGTAATTTCTCTTCAAAACTTCAGGTGCCATATAGTATGGACTTCCCACAATCTCAGAGAACTTTTCACCTGAATAAGAATTAGTTCTTGATTAATTAACTTCTCGAGAACATCGGAAATAGATCAAGAAAATCATGTTTATGACTAAATTGTTTGTAAATTGAAGATTACCATTCCAATTGAAGTATCAGATGCAATATAAAACCTCAATTCCCAGAGGGAGAGGATTAACTTACCAGGCTTGAAAAACACTGACAACCCAAAATCAATAGCCTTGAGAGCAGAATTCTCCTTCTTATTCGCAAACAAGAAATTCTCCGGTTTCAAATCCCGATGCATAACCCCATGCTGATGACACATCCTCACCACCTCCGCGACCGTCTTTGCGACGCCTGCCGCCGCCCTCTCGCTGTAATGCCCACGCGCCACTATTCTATCAAACAGCTCCCCACCTTCGCACAACTCCATCACCAAATGAACCGCCTCGTTGTCTTCATAAGTGGCGCGTAGCTTCACGATGTTGGAGTGCTCCGGCAACCTCGACATAATCGCCACCTCGCGGCGGACGTCCTCGATATCCACCGCCGTCCGGAGCTTTTTCTTCGAGATTGACTTGCACGCGAGGGCTTCCCGCGTCTCCCGGTCCGTACAGAGGTAGGTGATGCCGAATTCGCCGCGGCCGAGCTCACGGCCGAGTATATACTTGTCGGAGATTCTGGTCCGTGGGATAAAATCTTTCAGAACTCGGATCGGCGTCGGCGATTGGGCGTAGGGGTTAGGGTAACGTTCGCGGGCTTTCTTAGTTTGTTTAGGGGTTTGTGGATTGGGAGTTGAGGGCTCACTCTCCGAAGGTCTTATACATGCGTTGCAATTTCCCATGGTCGCTAGTTAGCTGAGAGTAATTGTAGTTTGTGGTTGCGCCGCCGTCAGTGGCGGTGGCGGTGGCGATGGTGTTGGGAGGACGATAGCATGTTGGATAAGCGAGTTGTGAAATGAGAAAACGCGGGTCAAATTGGAGATTTTTTTGGCATTTGAAAAAAGTCACTCTTTTTTTATGATTATTATATTCTAAGATGTAATAAAATACTAATTCTTTTTTTTTAAAAATACTTTTCACATATTAATTCTACTTTCTCTAGGAACAATAGAAGTTCTACATATATTAATTTATTGGTATAATGCATCAAAAAAAATTATATAATTAATTTTTATTTTAAAAAGTTTTTGTAATTATTAATTCTTGTTTCATTAGATTTCCGAATTATTTATTTGTTTTTAAAGACTCTTAAATTGTAGATTTTTCTTCATAATTTTTTTTTTTAGAATTCACAATAAATGTATTTTTTGTTAAAAATTCTCAATTTCAACAGCATTGAATTCGTAATCTTCTAATGTAAAATGTTAAACTGATTCAATAAAAATTCATGAATTTTTATTACTAGAGACCTCGTAAAATAAATTTTAATAATTTATGAATTTTTCAAAATAAAAAATATTTCATGAGCCTCTTGAAACAAAAATTGATAGTTTGGAGGTCTTTTTCATACACTATGCCTAAATTATTTTATAGTTCATACAATAGAAGTCAATAGATAATACATTTTGGATGATGTCTCCTATGCCTCCATTTTAATTAAAATAGAATTTAAAAGTTAATTCAATTATATTAATTTTCATTAAAATTATGTTCCAATTCAGAGTCAATCAAATTTAAAATCACATTTTGTTAAAATGGTATAATCTAAATGGCTAGCTTTATTTACATAAAATCGAAGATTATGAGTTCGAGCCACAATTTTACTAATAAAACAATAAATTCACATTTTAATTATAGTATTAATTTGCATGTTATATCTCTATATTCAACTATACAGTGCACTTAATATATGAGAGCCCAACTCATTTTTTATTCTTTCACTAGTAGTGGCTATTTAAATCACTTTTTTTAAAGGAAGAAGTTGTATTATTAAGGAAGTTTAGTAAACCTCAAGCTATAGACTATTTTAAAATTATAAATATATATATATATATATATATATATATATATATATAT
>JAPKLY010000001.1:521397-536190 GCA_026898435.1 Prunella vulgaris
ATATATATATATATATATATATATATATATATATATATATATATATAATTGGAATGATTATGGTGATTTCTATTAATTTCTTGTGATGGAAGATAGAAATAGGATGGTGTGAAAAGTCAACATTAAAATTATCCACTTTAATTCAATGCAAAGGAATAAAGAATAAATGAAAAAGTGTAATAATGAAATTAAGACCAAGGAAATGTACATAATAAACAATCATGTTTACTTGGTGGTCTTAATTTACCAAGTCATCCCAATAATGACACCTACCAACCATTTGCATGATTGGCTAAAATACCATTATCATGACTTGTTATTTAAACTTTCAAACTATATATATGAGGATTTTATGTTATTTATTTCAATATAACATTTCATTTGACACATGATGTTAGATGTATAATATTAATATGCTATCCTATATATATATATATATATATAAAGAAACAAATTTTCTAAATTGAATTCAGTTAAATAAAAATTAGGTAATACTTATATATTAAATATTAATATATATTTATCTTTTTCTTTGTAGAGATTTTTAACAAAATGTGTTACATCACTATATGAAAGTTGCCTTTTTTAAAGAAAATATAAATTTTATAAATTTAAAAATATACGAATAAAAACTATCAAAAATGTTATTTATAATAAATTTTAATAAAATAAGAAAATAGATCTTTCAGTGAGTACAATTCAATTATGTAAAAAAAATTAATTAGAGAAATTATAACTTTTATTTTGGTGAAGAAAAATATTGCACTATCACTAAGTGCTTGTTTGCAAACTCTAAAGAAAAAATAGAAGAGTTTATTTTTTGAAAAAAAACACTTAAAACATGTTTTTAATTACTATTGTAAGTGTTTATTACCACTTTTGGTCAAACAACAATTTTTAACTTCTAGCTTCCACTTAAGCACTTCTACACATTTCCCAAAAAATAATATTCAATACCCTTTAAAAGCACTTCATTTGCAAACACATTTTTTTATTTATTTTTTAAAATCACTTAAATTTAAAACACTCCTTATTTTTCATTTTGCTACTAAAATTACTTAATATCACTTTTTCAATTCTACTAGAGATTGCAAACATTCACTAAATCAACTTAGCTTTTGCATACAATATCTCACCTCCCATAGCCGCTCTACAAATGAAATTATTAAAAAAGTTACATTTATTTATAATAAAATATCAATCCACTTCAAATTGTTTTTTTATTTCAAATAAAGATAATTTTTTTATAATAACATAAATGACTTTTAAAAAATACACTTAAATTACATGATACACGATAGAGCTACTCATCTTCTATTCATTTAATTGTAGTGAAATTATGAAATCAAATATATCCCTAGGTTTTAAAAAAAAAGTTTTTATTTTATTTTTTAATAAAAGAGTATATATGGTGAAGAGTTCTGATTAATTAAGAAAATGAAATGATAGTTGTTGAATGAGGTTGTTAACCAATTACACTTTTTTGTGACTATTTGGTCTCTACATACCTAACTTTGAAATTATTTTTTATTTTATTGCAAATATTATTTTATCAAACATTGGGTATCTGAAGTATTACTGTAGCGAAAACGAGAAATCACACTATGGTTTCCAATAAAGAAAATTGAAATGATGAATAAAAATTATCCTAAATATACTCTAAAAAATATACATTCTACAACATCAGTATTTGAGTATTTTAACAGAACTTGTGTGGATTTTTTTTCATTTTATTTTATCTTTCAGAGGAATTAATTAGTCTTTAATAGGAAGTCCACGTGTTGTTGCTGAAGTCAACCGTTTTATTTACTTAAGAATACGATGTACTACCTCCTTCTACGAAAAATACGCATAGATATTTGCACGCGATTTAATGCAATATATCGAAAGGTATTTCCAAACACTCCAAAAATATCTCCAAATCAACCTTATATCTCTCTCTTATTCGTTTTCAGAGGAAATCGAACCCGGACCACCCACTCAAGTGAGGAGCCCGGTGGCTAGGTGAGTTAACTCACCTAGTTATATGTAATTTATATTATTAAAAAATATTTTTCGTAAATTTTTTTCTCACTTTTAAAGTCTGGTAGTGTTCCCATAATCACCCATAGCAAGACAAGAGTCAATTTAGTTGAGTTTTGGCTCGTAATCATGGATATAAATGGCGGTCGCCGAGACCGCCTAGGCGCTTGAAGGTCCTCGGCCGCAACGCCAAGATCAAATCGCCGAGAAAAATTCGCCAACAGATTTGGCACTGTCGAGACCGTCTTTGCACCGCCTAAATGACTATTACTCTTATTTTTTAAATTTTTTTTTCAACTTAAAAGTTAGAACTAAAATTAAAAAATAAAAATTAATTTACTAAATTACTAAAAAATGAAAGTTTAATTGAACTACTTCATAATTTATTCATTCTATGTGATAATTTTTAACATTGTATTGACTTTTTATATTTTTTATAGTTATTAATTATGTTTTAAATTTATAATTTATCTATAATGTATATTTTTATTAATATATACTATTTAGAAAAAAACTAATAGTAATAAAAAATAAAAATAAAAAAACCTTGCCACCGCCTAGGCGGTCTTGGCGCTTGACGGCACTCGACCGACCGCGAAGCTCCATTTGCACATTGCTTGTAACACCATCTCACAAATGGAAAAATCACTTTGAAGATAAAAAGTGATTTTTTTTTTTTAAGATGATACTCCCTCTCCGTTCTAAAATTAATTGCTACTTTCTGAAATTATATATCTCCTTGTTCAATCAAGGAGCGGCTTTGAAATGATAGATTTTTTTTTACCATTATTTTAAATTGGTACTTTATGAAAAAAAATTAATAAATCAACTTCTTCTACTCTATATGCAAATTTTTTGTACCAAATTAATACTAATAATGTAGGAATTTATAATTATTCCTTTAATCAATATTTCCAAAATTAACAATATAAAAATATTGTTTTTTATAATTATATCTTTTCTACACTAACATACTTACATGTCAAGTTATCATTATATATATGAATCATTTTTATGATATAAACCACTTTGTGATATAAAATTTATATTTATAAATTTATTTTTTTACCTTGTTAAAAAGTGTTCATAATATGAACCACTTTCATATAATACTTACTTTTATTAATTAGATTTAATAAGAGTAAGTAGTGTAGAGTGACAAGCAGTGTATGGGAACTTAAATTTGAGAACTTAAGTTTGGAATGGATGGAGCATTATATTTTGGAAAGTAATACTCCCTCTGTTCCACTATAAGTTGCTCATTTTGCTATTTTCGTCTGTTCCACTATATATTGTTTTTTTTATCTTTTTAAGAAACTACTATTCACTTCTTTATTATTATTTTCAATACTTTTTACACTATTTTCATTACTTTTTCACTTTTTTTCATCACACCACTTATACTTTTTCACTTTTACCTTAATATCTGTATCCAAAAACAACGAGCATATGAGATACAATTATAAATAGATCGCATCTATTGTTCCCACCTTTGTAGTCTTGATTGCAAAAGAAATGTATTGTTCCCACCTTTGTAGTCTTGATTGCAAAAGAAATGGGACCTCAAAAATGGAAAGAAAGAATAGGAAAAAGAAGGTTGATTGAGAAATAGGAAGCAATTATGAAAAAGGACCCTTTTTAAAAATTCTTCACAATGACTCTTCTTTATTCCCTGTCAATCTCCACAGAGTGCTATGAACTGGATTAAAAGACCGACACAAAAGGGGGCAACTCATCATGTTTGCTTATGGGGTTTTTGCCTTTCAAAGTTTAAAAAAAAAGTATTAGTATTTAAGTTAATTTATCTTCATGGGTATATTGAAAGGAGAAAAGAAAGCAAACTTTTTAGGCGTCTTTGCATGTTTAAGTTTATTAAGCAATGTGTTATTAGCGGGATGTAAATGACGGCCTTGATCGTATTATGTAGTTTAAAGTATATCTAATTTGAATCGGTAAAAAAATGGTGGAGATATGACACCATCTAAGTTATAGGCGATTTTTTTTTTTTAAATTTAATTTAAAAGCTGGACATGTCAGTATTGTGATAATGTTGATATTTTATAGACTTGTTGTATTTTGTTAAAAATATATTTAATCATTAATTGTATTTTAAATTTATAATTTGTCATGTAAGTGTATCTTTGTTAAAATATAATAATAGAAAATTTTGACATAAGTAGAAGACACAAAATTGGTGCCGCTTAGAAATCTTGGCTACACTTGACCGCCAACCACTGTCATATTACAGTAATTGCGGGGGTGATTTATCTTCAAACCAACCTTATATTTCTTAATTCATTCTCAAAGGAAATTGAACTCGAACCAAGATCACTCACTCAAGTGAGGATGCTCAAACTAATATTCTGTATTAGGACAATATAAGTGATACCTTTTTTCTATTAAATATTTTTATATCGCAGAACTGACGCGATTTTATATAAAAGGTGTATGTCTAAGTTTATGTTTGAATTTTTAATCTCTATTTATTATGGTGTTGTGGTATATTAAGTTGTGCAATACATCGAGGAATAGTTGTTTTATTAATTTATTTTAGACAATTTGCACCTAAAGGTCTAATTATCAATTTTATTTTAAAGAATAATTCGTGAAATCATCTCATAACATGAAACCATCACATATTAATAAAAAATAACAATAATATTTTTATTAAAAATAATTTATTATCTTTTAATTAAAATTTTATCATTTTAGATTTAAACTTTATCAATTTTAAGAAATAATATTTTTTTATTAATAAATGATAAATTTCATACCACGAGACAATCTCGTATAAATATTTCTCTATTTTCAAATATTTCTCAAACATTTTACATCGTAAAAAGTCCCTAAAATATGTCTTCACGAATTTCTTTTTCATCACCTAAAATATTTTTTTATTAAAGTTTATTTGACTTACAATTCGGGAAAGTAATTTGACTGTCATTTTAAATAAAAAATCTATTCAGAAATAATCCGTCCCTTCATTTCATATCATGGAGATAATATATCACTTCAAATTAATTGCCTATTTTAGATATTTCTCCACATATTTCCATTATTTACTCTCATTTAACTTTAAAAAAAAAATCTTACTTATGGAAGAGTGTTCATTTAAATTTTTACTCGCACCACTCTCTTTCATTAGTATAATGTCAAAATTTCCTAAAAGAATTAAATGGCCCCATTTCAATTTTACCTCCATAATTATTGTTGTGATAGTATCAAATATGAGCAAGTGCATTGGAAAATAAATTCTTATTCTCCAAGAAAGAAAAGCACGCAAGCATCGAGTAAAGATTCAACAACCACCAACATTATTAATCAGAAGATGATTCAAAGTCTCTACCAGTCTCCGCTTCAGATTTCCACACCCCACTCACTGGAAAGGGATGCTTTGAATATTCATATGACCACCAAACAAACGAAAAACGAATACTTCCGAGTAGTTGAGCAGTACTTAACCTTGTTTTTCACTTTCATGTTCGTAAGTCCTCAGCAATAAATCGACTCGTTGACCAATTCTCAGTCATCGACAACCATGAACGGAAATCCCCTGGTAAGAAGGACGAAATATTCTACTAGTCAGCATTTATCAACTGAAGCTGTTGCAAGATTGTAGTAACTGTTATATGCAGTACTATATCGTTAACAAGCTACAGGGGTCCCGATATTTAATCTGGAAAAAAGTAACACTAGTTAGGTTAAAGCTTGGGAGGTCCGGATTAGAACGGGCATCCGTCCTGAACAACTAAATGAGTTGAACCCAGCTCAACCATGAATCAATAAATTTAAATTGTTTGAAGCTTCTAGAAAACTATTGACGCTACAATTGGGAGGGGGATTGGAGGCCGTGTTCTTTACAATTCTCACATTTGAAATTTTCTGCTTGAACTTGACCTGTATAACAGGCGTGAATTGACGGGTTATTCATGTCAATATGATGGGAACTAAAACGGGGGATTGGGTTATTCATGAATAATGTCATTTTTTTTTTTCCCACAAATAATTAAATAGGTCGGTTACAAGTTGACATTTCTTCTTGTTTGTATATCATGACTCAGTCCACCTGAAATCACAAACCAAACCTGATTTGAAACCCCTAGCAATCAGGGATGATAAGATGGCCTTGTTCATTATGTACACAAATAAAAAGCTTCATTTTTTTTTTTCACAATCTCAGCCATTTGTTTGATTTTTTTTTTTATCGGTAAATGTTAGTAGTTACAAGTTAGTTTGTCAAGTCTCCCAAACACTACAAGCCAACCTTATATCTCCCTTAATTCTTTCCCAGAGGGAATTGAACCACTTTATGTTTGGTTTAAGTTTGTTTTCTGCTACTAACCGCTTTCTGACTGAGTTTTTATTAGCGTGCTTTGAATAATAGTTGTCCTCTTTCTGAAAAATTCTTTTAAAAAAAATCCTTACCAGCCCCCATGTCTGGAGAAATAGTCATTGTCAAGTGAAACAGCAAGTGCAACAGCTACTGCTCTCTCAGACAGAGTCAATGAACGAGTTACATTTAACTCTTGAACCTACAGGATATGGAAACGTTATTAAGAAATTCCAACATAACCAAATGAAACAACTCAGGGACTAGTACAGTGAATTACCTCCGGAGCAGGCACAACACCACAGTTGGCACTCCCAAACCGAATCACATACTGACCAGCATCTGTAAAAATCTGCACCACAGATGTTGAACTTTGATCATTACCTTTTTTCTAATCAAATGATAGATCACATAGATCACTAACATGATCACCAAATGCCATGTCTACGTCTACTAGAGGCATTTACCATTTTCTTAACAAGGCCACTGGTTAATAAAAATCATGAAATCAAATTCCTCTTCAAATTTTAATGACTGATACTAAATTTTAACTTGCATAATTAACAATTCAAAGTTTCAAACCTCAAATCCAAAACCCCTCCAGTCGCGGTCTACTTCAGCCAACACATTTCCATCAATGTCCTTCATTGTGAAAGTCCAGTTCCAGAAGCCAGGATTCTCAACAACAGCAAATTGCTTATTCCTAAAGCCAAAAAAGGCTCCCAGATAAATTTGTGCCAGTGTTCCCCAAAAAAAAAAAAAAAAAGACGAGGGGTACTACATAAATATGTATATATAGGTCAAGTGGGGAGCACTTCAAATTTGAAACATGAGTTGAACTGTAATAGGACTGAGCAAGACATATCCAACTGTTAAAACGAACATAATATTTAAATCTGTCATGTAAAGCCTCCAATTTCCAAGAGGATGAAACTTATATTCTATGAAGAAAATATCCAGATAAAAACAAGACCATAGATGTACACGACATAAATTGATTACACCCGACAAATAAGGTGATATTATAATCTATATTTAGTTACTGTACTGAAGTAAACTCACATTAAGAAATTGTAATTTCCAACAAACTGCCATGATTTGAGCATGAACATTATTTCATTAGCAAAAATATACTCTCACATCACCATCAACAAAATTTATTAGCACAACAGTAAAATTGCTATGCAGGAAACATTACCCCAAGTACAAATCATAAATTCGCCTCCAGAGATGCCATCTTCTATGAACAACACCAATTTCCTGTTAGAAAAGTTAAGAAAATTCAGTCATAAACTATCTGCTATTACAAAATTGTTTAAAAGTTGAGCACAAATATTGGTTGAAAACCAGAGCCAATAATTATATTTATTTTACCATACTTTTCCATTTATCTCAGCGTAGATTGAACTGGTGATCCACCAAAAAGGCCTCCGAACCTACTTGGAAGCAGTTTTATAGAGGTAAACAGGTCAATAGTACACCTGAAAAAAGGCTTGCAGTTATAGGTAGAATGAAAGGATGTTAGAAGTTCTTACCCTAAAGAGTTCATTACCTAACGCATCAGTAATGTATGCAACAAAAGGGCGCCTTAGTCGAAGTAACTGCAGAAAAGCATAATGGAAGAGTCTTATCGCCAAAAAAGAGCATTGATTCACCAAAAAAGGCTGAAATAAAGCCAGCATACTTGATGATGATAATTTATTCATTTTTTAGGGAAATGATCACATGCCCATTGGGAATGTGATAATGACACATAAGCAAATTTAAGCAATCAATTAAAATAATAGTGGGCTCCCTGCTTATATGTCATTATTGCATTAGGCATATAAGTTTGTGTCCACCGGTGGACATGTGGATCATTTCCGTCATTATTGATAAGAAACAAAAATTTCAATCCAAAAATAGGGATGAGAAATCCCTATCAAGTACAGGCACAAAGTGAATTCATACAAGATTTTCTTCAAATTGTACATTATAACCAGTTATACAATTACTAAAAGTATCCAATAACAAAAAAAAAAGGAATAAGCAAATGCATGCTCTACTATATAATTTACTACAGGAATTACAATCTTCATCATCACATGAGTATATTCAAAGAAGGTGAATATTACACCTAACTTCTACAGTTCTACTCATTACATTGAAAAAAAAATTGCTAATAGAAATTGCCACATCAGAATTTATAGGTGCACGATTCTGTAAATCAAATCATTGTAGCAACTAACAAATGTAACTAACTAAAGCTAATGATGTTATTCAACCATTTCAACCAATATAACTGAATATGCTTTGAAGATGCAAGAATATAAGCAGCGAATACTAAATCAAGATGAAAAACAAATCAATTAGAATTACATTCAATGCAAATAAAGCACAATGCAGTCAGAACACTAAGGGTTATTTGTACCTGTCTCGCAATAACATTACTCTGCTCGCGTATAAACCCTGCAGGCTAGAAAAAAATGTAAAAAATGAGTTGATGTTGCTGCTGGCTATTAGTCCTTTCGTTTAAGCCAGCTATTAGTCCTTTCGTTTAAGCCAGCACCAAATGACTGGTATAACAGCAAAGAACAAAACAGGAAATAGAGACATACTGTATGAGGGAAGCAGACATCAACTATCGCATATCGATTTTCCTGCAGTTCAAAGACAAGTCTCATCACATAAAGATATGTGGAACCAAGAATTTGCTACATGAGCATATATATATATATATATCAGAAAATCATCAGCCATGGAGTTTAACATGCCATAGATATATCAAATAGTGTTTTTTGTGCAATCAATTTCAGTATGGTTTATCTTGATTGTGCATCCCCTAGCTTAGACCTAGAGAAACTTCGGAAGAATTTTTGAAGCAACTGTTAGGCACACAGAATATAACTAACAAGATACAGATCCTCAAACCATCAAAAAAAATTCTTTGTATTGATGCTAGTGAGGCTAATTTCAAGTGCTGATTTTTTTCTCCGCAGCCTAAGACTTTCATTTGTGTACCACCAACAGAGGTGGCATATCCTTTGTTTTTTTAAAGAAAACTGAAATTTTGTTAATGGCCCAAGACTTCCATTTGTGCCACCAAAGTGACGGCATAGAATGAGAAAATGTTAACCACCAGTGACCGAAAAATGTGCAGTCTCACCAGAAGAACAGTAGCTTACCCTTAGGCCTTAACCTAAATGGTATTTTGTGTTTTAAGGAAAAAATAGATCAATTTGTTTACATAATGTTAAATTATGGAGAAATTATTAAACCTTAAAAACTTACCTGCTCAAAACCAAGAACCAAATTGGCCCATTCTATATCCCTGGTTATCAGCAGATTGGATCTTGCCAGAAGAGGTGCAACCATGGACTGAAATAATTTTAGAGCAAGTTAATTTTAGATTTAAACATCAGGAATTTTAACTACAAGAAAATTACTAATACTATAACCACAGGGATATTTTAATTTAATATGCTACATTTGTTGGGCAAATACACAAAGTCTGTAATTCTTTTAGATATCAACCCAGCCCGCTACTATGCCAGATTCTTATTTTTCCACATGTTAGAGGTTATACACTATACCTTTTATGCCATAGCTTGATTTCCAAATGTGAAGATGCTTAGTCAATACGTAACTAACTACAGTGCATAATTCAGACTTCACTGTACTTGGCATGGTGTATAATTTTAACTGGAGAATGGAGTACTCATGCTAGAAAAATAACAAGCAACAAATATACACATACAACATTCCCGTAGGAGTCGTATTGATAACTAAAAGTAATATAACAAAAGGCTTACTCATATGAAACACAACAAAAGTATCAATAGTGAAACAAATAACATGAGGGGACTGATACTGTCCAAGTTATATTGACAAAAAAACAAAGATGAGTGGGAACGTATAGTCTTGTTCCCATTTTTTCATTAAAAAATAGCAAAAAGAACTCGTGTGAAATTATTAATAGCAGCTAAACAGAATCTTTTGGGATTTTTTTAAGAAACGAAGGGACACTTTGTAAATGATAAGATGAATTGCATGGTAGCATCTTTGTTGTTACATTGATGTTTCGCTCATGCAATTTCAAGATTATGGAAAAATACAAACTGGATGGTTGATAGTACTCAAGACCATTGATGCAAAAATCGGGCTAGGCGTCCCTCTCCCGACCCGATTTTTGCAAAATCGGGCTAGGTGGCTCTAGGCGGGCAAACGGATTTTTTTAATTAAATTAAAACTTTTACCTGTATTTTAAAAAAATATATTAATTTAAAAAAAAGGCGGTCTAGCAGCCAGGAAACGTCCGACTCCCTCCAACTTCTACACCCTTGCTCAAGACAACATAAAAGTTGGCACTAGCTGAGCGGTACTCAACTTCACAAGTCATATAAAAGATTAACAAGTTCCTATACATCTTAATAAGAAAATAATATGAAACTAATATGCCAAAGTGGAGAGCTCTATATATGAGTCACATACTGTTCTCAGTATTGTCATTATTACATTCTGAATTTTATTTTAGTAAGTGGTTTATGAACATTATTTTGTTGCCAGAATAAAAGAGGTGAATCTGTTCCAAGCCTCAAAACGGTAGATAAGGACTCCTCCATAGTTTTCTTTCTTTTGTGACTATCTTAAAGGATACATTTAAAGGAGAAGAATATATAGAGGAAAGATATGCAGCAGAGCAGGCTACAAACAGATATTCAATGGATGTCAAAAACACAAATTATTTCAAAGGTATTTATCACGTAAGCAGCAATAACCAAAATAAGTAACTTTAATTAATTGCAAGTGAATAGGTATCATGTACGCTTCATGAGACGGGAAACCTTACCTCTTCTACGGACATTGGTTCCAGTACACCAGTGACAGATTGGCTAGTAGGTGGTTGCCTCAAACCTTTATGAGACTTATCGTTCATAGCAGATGCACCTGAATAATATCTTTCAACGAGTCCAGTTATAGTTCGGCCATCTACAAATGTTTCGCCACTTCCATTAGTTTTAAGAACTTTATTCCTTCGTGAAGGCCTTGACTTCTTTCTATCAGCCTTCCAGAGTTGAACAAAAAAATCTCTACTCAAGTCTGGATCATTCTGCACACTGTGCACATACCGAGCGGATGTACTTTTAAACCCTAAGACAGTACAAACATGTGGCAACTTAGCCCTCCACAATGTTTTCTTTTCCAAAGGGTGTCCTCCTGGTTGCTGTGAAGAAGAGAACCTCTTACCGACATAAAGAACCCCATTCTGATCCATGTTCATTGTATAACATGGTGGTTTGCTGCACCTAGACTGCCTTTTAACACAGCCCACCACCCTCATCCAGCTCATCTAACCAAATTGAAAGAAAAATTGATTTTAGAGTCAGAGTGACTCAAATACATATATATATATATATATATATATTTTTATTTTTATTTTTTATTTTTTTTTGCCTCACATATGCATAAATGATCAACATGTAAATGCTTTTTCACAATTTTTAATTGGTGAGCGAAAAAAATCTAAATATCGTTATATAAAGTTAAATATATAAGGTGGTTCAAAAAAAAAGTTAAATATACAAGGATAAATTTTACAGTTCTATGTACTTCAATCTGTTCATAATTCACACAGTGAAAAATTTTGTTTCAAATGAGAATATTGATAGCAGCTAGTGTTTCTATATCTGAAGAAGCATAAGAGAAATAACTATTTAAAATGAACTTGAATAGAAAAACACACCATGATTGACCCACCACGAACAGCATGAGAAGATTAATAGTAAAGGCTATCCATTAATTTTAATTACAATAATATCTCAACTGAACCAACTTTGACAACATTTTTTTAAATAAAAAATGAAAGTTTACAGGGCAAGCATGACTCCAGTCACTAGCTAAATCTGTTGCAGAAACTGAAATTTTGACAACACTTTAAAACTTATAAAGCTATTAACTTGTATGTCCAGGCCGTAGCTGAACAACTCAGCTTATAAGTTACGCCAGAACAGAAATTCCCTAATAACAAAAAGAACGTCTAAGCTGACCTTGCTATTACAGATTGCATTATGGCGCACACCAACATGCTCAACTATGTGCTAAACTCATCATCAAAAAGCCACATAAGTAATTACAAGGATCATACTTATTTGCATAACTCAGTAAATATTATATTCTTCTATTTTCTGTATTATCACCCTTAATACTTTACTAATACTTTTACAGTAAAATACAACTGCAAGTCTAAAAAGGTTCCAGGCCCGTTATTTATATATGTTGCAATAAACTCTGACTTTGTAAATCAACTTTCTAAAGTATTAAAGCTAGGTCTGCTGTAAAGTATTCGAGCATAGACATTAAGCATCCACTATAAATGCACTCTTCACAAAACAGATGTTTAGATTTCATGCCAAATACCTAAATAATATATTAACCGCTAAGGATGTGTTTGCTTTAAAATAAAAAGCTATCTATCCCCCCTAAACATGCATGTTTAGGGGGGATAGATAACTTTATCCTTTAAAACAACCACATCTTAACGGGCATACTGAGTTTAAAGACTGTCTTAGTTTAGATTCCATAGTAGATTTGTCCAAGAGGTTAGAGGTCTCAGACACCCATAACAACAAAAATAAATTCCATTGTTCTGAGTGTAGGTCCATTAAAGTACTTCTCAAATGCACACTTAACAAAAAGATTTTTAAAAAATTAGAATAAACAAGCCTAATGTTCTGTTCAGTCAATCTTACCCAGGTTATACCAAATAACTTTCGATTTAGTTTAGGAGATATTGCATCAAGAATCCCCAGGGCAGAGTAGCTATAAGTTAACCGTAAACAGCCAAATAACTAATTAACATCCGAACTCGCAAGAAAAATCTGAATCACTAATTAGACTTGTAATATTGCAAGAACAAAGGTGCTTAAATAGGGGGGACGTGTCAAAGGGCTAACTATATTTATGAAAGATAACCAGACCTAATTATTAACTGAAACAACAATGTATTTTACCTTATCTAGTTAACAAAAAAGTCATAAAAACTTCTGGAAAGTAGAGCTCCATACTACTAGCACATTTTGAAAACTTGAACCATTTTCCAGTGGTTCCTGCAGCATTAGCAGAATGTCAAAATAAGTCCAAGTTCAGCAGATATTTAACATGACAAATCCAATAGAATTGAGGATATATTTGCATATCCAAAAACAATCAAATGCCAAATAAGGGATATGCAACACACAATACAAATTTAACGCCAACCTTCAAAATGAATTCTAAGATCAGTTTTGTAGTCACTGGGTACACATACAAAAAGCAGTCTGACATGCAAACCATGGACATTGGTTGACACTTACATCTATGGCAGAACAAAGATGTCATATTGGCGTGTGTTTCTGAATATTGCTTGGGCTGATTCCATTCACTACAATATAGATACGAAGGTCCAGAAAATTTTATCCAAAACAATGATCGATAAGCAATTAAAGTTTGCACCAATTAAAATACGACAGTTTCCATATTATCGTTCCTGTCCTTCATACTCTTGCAGGAGCTACGAAATTTCTGGCCTCGAAACGTTACCGAATAAGGGAAAATCCCCATAATTGATAAGAATTAATCGAGGCTATACAGGGGTAAGAATGATCAGCATTCCACCTTTTCCACCATAAGAACTTCAAGCATCCATTATTATCTAAAAATCTTAAACCCTTGATTTGATTTTTGTAACAAAAATATCATATCTAAAATATCTATTACTGAAAAATAAGTAAAAGCCTTGGGCAATTTACTCACACAAGTCACCTTTCTCAAGATTAGTCGGGAGCGGCAATCCGTCAACAAATGCTAAATTCACGGTATTGGTGACTGCAGGTGATGAAATAGCTGCTCGATCGTTGCTACGCTTTAGTTTCTCAAATTACAGATCAGCGGCCATCCCACCGTTATCTGAGTAGAGGATGAAGATCTGTCGACGCCTCTGGCGCGGCAAGGGTTTAAGTTCGAAAAAATTCCGACTACTTCTGGTAACTGTAAATCTTTTGTGTTATTTTATTCACGAGACGCCTTTTGCACGTGAGATGAGAAAAAAAAAAATGAGAAAGTTTTAGAGGACTATTGTTATAATGGCAAAAAATGAAAAAATATATAGAAATTGAATGGTTATAGAATTAGAGGCGTAGTTTTTAAATAGTTGAATTATGATAGACTTTTAATTTTTAGAAATTAAAGTTATAGTAGAATCATTTTAAATACACTATGATTTTGATTATTATTATTCACCTTCCAAATGAGCCAAACAAATGGTCCCTTAATCCTATATGCATATGTTGATAGAATTTACTAACGATGTTTGTTTATGTGGTTTTATAACATATTAATCCTATCAAACAATAAACTAAGATTTGATGTTCACTATGTCATTTTTACTGAAAGACATCGGTTATTAACCGATGTTAAACAAAATA
>JAPKLY010000001.1:536590-555630 GCA_026898435.1 Prunella vulgaris
GAATGTGAACAGGGGTAACACTAATAGCTAGGCCAAATCTAAACTCCAAAATACCAATCCAAAATTTATGTGAATTAATCGAGCATAAGAAAGTTAAAAATTAGAATAGATCTATATTGAACAGAAAAACTGAATCGAAGCACATGGAAGAGAAAAACAAGGATTTGGGACTAGGTCGTGGTGTGAACAAAAAAAAAACTGAAATATTCTTTGTACACCCTTTTATATTACCTGGATTTAGGGCTTGATGATAAAATATAGTGAAAGAAGAACGGTGACGAAAGACCACGGACAGCGAACACGGATGGCTGGAGGTGGCCGACGGTCAGAGAATACGGAAGACGGCTAACGGGGAATGGCTCTTCAATGACTAGGTCAAATCTGAAATTCAAAACATCAATTCATAAGTTTAAGGTTGAATAGATTTATACCGAACCGAAAACCAAATCGAGTATAGAAGAGAAAAATCAAAGAGAAAAAATCAAGTATATGAGCTTGGTTGCAGCGGCGTGAACAAAAGAATAGCTAAAATATTCTATATACCCCCTTTATAGTATTCAATTATTTTTTAAACTGTTAAATTTAATGAAGAAGAAAATCGAAACAGATAACAGCGGTTGATAAGGACCGACTTCTTTCAGCGCCATGCTAAGACCTTTAACAGCGGTTCCATCTATGACTGCGGTTTTGAGATTTTTTATTGCGGTTTTTTAGAAAACCGATGTTGCTTAGGTGATGTTAAAAGCTAAATTTGGCATAGTGGTTCTTAGTGTTCTTGGGAGGGTGAGATAGAGAGAGAAAATGAGTGCTTAGAGAGAGAAAGTATTGTAATTGGAAACGTATTAGAATTGTGTAATAGTTACAAGAGAGGTCTTATTTATAGGTGTGCGAATACGGGGTGGCACCTCACGAGCCTATTTGACTCCCGGTGTTGATGAAGGTCCGTAACCTTCGCCTTGGTCCCCCATACTGCTCTCCTTCTAATGCCCCTTTTTACTACACGTACATATCCTATCTATACACCCGCTGGGTGGGTTCCCGGGCTCGGCGAGCTCCCTTGCCTTGTGCCGTTTCCGGAAGTGTGGGGACTGGTTCTGGCTCGGCCTCCATGCTCGCGGGCGAGCTCCCTCGCGAGCTCTTCTCACTTTACCCGATTGGTGAGCTAGTCTCAGGCTCTCAAGGCCTGGGCGAGCTGATATCCACCTCGCCGAGCTCAGCAACCTGCGGGTCCTTCGTAATTATTCCTATGTCAATCGTGCTAGTTCGCCTTCGTAATTATTCCTACGTCAATCGTGCTCCCAGGTTCACAACTCTCCATAGCTTGCCCGCCTGGGGGGGTAGTTCACCCACTATACTAACACATTTCCTTTTATTTTTGCAGACGACGGCAGGGTTGTCTTTCCAACCGTCGAGATCCCGGAAGCTTATCAAGAGGTAGCTCGCCGCTTCGCAATGGGTCCACCTCGCCCGAATAGACTCATCCCCCCCTCGTTGCTCGCGTTGGATGCGAGCAAGAAAGCTGAGCTCGCCCAGAAGGGGGGCGAGGTGGGTGGGTCGGGGGCTCAGAAAGGGCAGGTGAAGGCCCCCGCGAAAACTAGGGCGACGGAGGAGGACGAGGACGTCCGGGCGAGCTACTCATCAGCCAAAAAGGGACCTCCACCGGGGTGATCGGTCCCGGGTCAGCGACGAGGATCCCCAGAGACGTAAAAGGACCAAGTACACCGGGCTGCACGATGAGGACTCGGACCAGGTAGAGCGAGCTTCGGCGAGGTCCGGGCACGATGCGTCTGCCCAATCCACTGCTCCACTGGCGGTTACACCTATCCAAAGCTCGCCCCCCTCTCCGTCTCCATTCGGGGTGCGGGCCATCGACGATACGCTCCTAGGCTGGGACCTTGAGCGTGTTTAGTGAGTAGCTCACCGCTTTAGTCTCTATTTATGTTGTTTTCGTTTTTTAATTCCTAACTGTCTTGACCTCGCAGCTATGCCCCCATCGCCTTCCCGAATCGTCACGAGGCCCTCCACGCATTCGAGCGATCTCGCTCCTTGACGTCAATGCGTAGCCTTCATCCGGGCTTGGTCCGAAATACTGTGAGTGAGATGCCAAGGCATTGGACCACTCCTCAAGTGGCGATCATCAGCGGGCAGAGCCTGACGGAGAATCTTCTCCTCTCGGCCCACTATGCAAGAGGGCTACTGCTCGCTAATCAAAAGGCCTTAGAGCAGGCTGCCGAGCTGGAGACAGGTCGCGCCGAAAAGAACAAAAGGGTGCTCGCCTTGGCGGACACCGCCGACAAGGCCAAGAAGCAGGTGAATCTCACCGAGGAGAAGGCCGAGGCATCTCTGGCCGCCGAGCAGAGTGCCCTGCAGCAGCTCGAGGACCTCCAGCGCAACCTCGCCGGGCTGGAATGGGAAGTTGAGGCCAAGATCAAGGTCAAGGAGGAGGAGCTCGCTGCGCAGCTCGCCCGGGAGGTCGGCGAGCACGAGGTGACCAAGCGGGATCTGGCCTTGCAGCGGGGCCTAGTCAGGAGTGCCGATTCGGAATGTGCGAAACTAAAGGATGAGCTCTCGGCAAAGGTAAATGAGGTCGCCGAGCTTCACCATAGTGCCTCCACCTCGGCGGACCTGGTCGCTGCGAGGACTGAGGCCTCGGACAAAGGCTTTGTGCAGTGCTATGCCGAAGTCCTGAGGACTCTGTGGTGGGCCCGAGCCCACAAAGATGATGAGGTCGAGGCCATGGTGGGCGACTTCAAGGCGTGTTTGGATAGGGTCCCCTTCCCCGACGATGCGGAGCTGGATATCGGCGACCTCCCTGAGCTCGGCATACATCTGGATTTTGTGCCGGCACGCTTCAAAGTCATCAAGATCATCTCCGTGCCAGAACTGAATGTCGGTGCTGGGGAGGGGGCGGCCAATGAAGAGGAGGTCGCCGACGAGGGGGAACGAATTCCTGTCACTGTTGCACAACTCCAAGAAGCTTGCGGGGATGCTATGCTGAACCTTGGCGAGTTCGACGCCAGTGGGCTTACTGGCAACATCACTTCTGAAGCCGAGCTCGCCCTCCCGGCCGACCAGGTCGCCCCCAACCCCGCCGAGGTGACTCCTGATGCCCCCGCAGCTCCGGAGACTTAGGCTTTTTCTTTACTTAGTTTTCCGCTTTTGATTTTTGTAAGTCTCAGTAGTTCGCCGGGCTACAGAGCTCGCCCAGAAGGAGCTCCGTTTTGTAGTTTTTTCACTTTTCGTTCAAGTAGTTGTGGCTCGTCAGGCATGTGTAGCTCGCCTAGAAGGAGCTTTTTGCAATTCACAGATGGTTAGCTGGTCGACCTTTGTGGCCAGCAATACTACTCATACTTAGGATTTTTTTCAAGTATTTTTTACTTGAAAGTTTCTTAAGTATCTTTTGAATAGAAATCGAGCATTTTTTGTCTAACACTTTCCACTTACGTTTTTTAGCTTTACGTTATTGTTGATGTAATTTTCGTAATGACGATCATATGGTTATAGTAACATCGATTACACCACAATATGCTGAAATAGACAATTATGTGAAGTTTTATGAGTAAGCAGGTAGGTCGTTTATGTAAGCTCGTCGTTCGAGTAGAACTTCGTTAGGGTAAAAACTTCATCTCCTTTATTCGAATGAATTCGGTTACATTATATAGGAAATACAAGCTGCTGGATCGTCACCAGCCAGCTTCATCATAAGCTGCTGATCAGCAGCCAGCTTCACTATAAGCTGCTGACTCGTCACCAAGTTACTTCGTTAATAACTGGTGACTCGTCAGAGCATTCTTCAATCTGGTTCTTTCTTCGTGCTCGATCAATTCTCTTGGACACGTCAATCCGGACTTGGTTAATTACTTCCTTAAGCACGCACTTCGATTATTTCATTAACAGTTGCTCCCTAGCCTGATGTTTGTTTGAATTGTTGGATGGATAACGAGCATCAGACTATTTGGATCTTCGCAAGATTTCTCAAGTGCAAGGAAGTAGATTGAGCTTGAATTGATTTGTCTTCCGCTTTGTTGGCTTCTTTGTGCTTGTATTTCCTTGTATTTATGCATAGATGCATTGGGAAGGTGGCGACTGACCGGCTGTGTGCGGAGTAAGCGCGCTGTGTGTTTCTCCAATACCGGCGTCGGTGCAGTTAAGCAGAACGGTTGTATGGGTTACTTCTTGGCACGAGAGATGTGAGATAAATTGTTCTCTTTTTGCGATACGACAATTTCTTCAATCTGTAGATGGATTTTACAATCAAATCTTAATCTTCTTTCAAGTCTTTAACCATTAGCCAGCTCCTGTTCTTCAAAAATTATTTGAACCGGAGGTTTGGACCCTTCTTCTAGCGCCAAACTGTTGATGTAATTTTCGTAATGACGATCATGTGGCTATAATAACATCGATTACACCAACAATATGCTGAAATAGACAATTATGCGAAGTTTTATGAGTAAGCAGGTAGGTCGTTAATGTAAGCTTGTCGTTCGAGCAGAACTTCGTTAGGGTAAAAACTTCGTCTCCTTTATTCGAATGAATTCGGTTACATATATAGAAAATACAAGCTGCTGGATCGTCACTAGCCAGCTTCATCATAAGCTGCTGATCAGCAACCAGCTTCACTATAAGCTGCTGACTCGTCACCAAGTTACTTCGTTAATAACTGGTGACTCGTCAGAGCATTCTTCGATCTGGTTCTTTCTTCGTGCTCGATCAATTCTCTTGGACACGTCAATCCGGACTTGGTTAATTACTTCCTTAAGAACGCACGTCGATTATTTCATTAACAGTTATAATTTTACTTAGCTCGTTTATTTATCTTTCGGGTACTTAATTGTTAGTCTTACTCTACTTTGAGAAGCGAATCGTTCATTTTACGTCACTTAAGACTACGAATTGTACCTTTGTTTTAATAGTACGTATTCTTCGTCTTACACCACTTAGGGTCACGAATCGCTCGTCTTAAACCACTTAGGGTAGCGAGTTGTACTTCGTTTAATTCACGTTGGGCAGTTGGGTTTCATGAACCTTACCTTAGACATTTTTCATCTTTTTCGTGAATTTTCCTAACTTAAGGCAGTTGGTGATTGGTGACCCTTTAGGAAGGGCACCTTCGCTATCTTGGGCACTTTGGCCTTTGCCTACGAGCATTTTGATTACAATGTTTGGGACCATGGTCCTTGCGCATTACGAAGTCTCGAGCACTTGGCGAGCTGAGGCTGACGAGCTCCCTTGAGCAGTGGGCGACCTAGGGTAGCTCGCACAGTTGGCGAGCTAAGTAGGTCCGGACACTTAGCAAATTTTTTCTGATTTCACAAATTTTCCCAATTTTTTATGGCAACGTAATTTACATCGGTTGCTATCAACACTTTTGATGCTAACCTTCGGCTAGTCTATTACAGATTCCTAGCCTATTGATAAAACTTTTTCAAGTGGGCCGCACTCCAGGTGTACGACGAGGCGTTGCCTTCTGCGTCTTCGAGGTCGTAGGTACCGTTTGGCCAGGCTGCAGTAACCCGGAACGGTCCTTCCCAGTTTGACCTTAACACACCGGGTGGGGTCATCAGTTTCTTTTTTAGCACCAGGTCTCCGACCCTGAATTTTTGGTCTCGGACCTGGGAATTGTAGTACTTCTCTTCTCTACGCTTGTAGGTGGCGTTCTTCATTTCCGACGAAGCTCTGGTCTCTTCAATCAGATCTTTCTCTACTGCCAAGACTTCGTCATTCTTTTGTTCGTCATATCCTACCACCTTCCAAGTCTTGTTTTGGACTTCGATCGGGACTACGACCTCAGTCCCGAAGACTAGGGCAAACGGGGTATCTCCGGTGCTGGCTCTATAGGAAGTTCTGTAAGACCACATGACTTCCGGGAGTTCGTTTGCCCAGCTCCCTTTCTTTTCTTCAAGGCGGAGCTTCAATATGTGTTTTAGAATTTTGTTCACCGCTTCGACCTGGCCGTTCGACTGTGGGTGGTAAGGAGTTGAGTAGTGCTTCTTGATGTTCCATGAACTGCAGAAGTCTCTCAACTCTTGACCGTCGAACTGCCTTCCGTTGTCTGTGATGATCGACTGTGGAAGTCCAAACCGGCAGATCAGGTTTTTCCAAATGAAGCCGATCATCCTCTCCTGTGTTATTGTTGTGAGAGCCTCGGCCTCAGCCCACTTAGTGTAGTAGTCTACTGCTACAACATCAAACTTTACACCGCCTCTGCTAGGTGGAAATGGACCGATCAAGTCGATACCCCATTTCGTGAAAGGCCATGGGCTGAAAACCGACTTCAGTTGGTTGGCTGGGGAGTGGATGTTAGGTGCAAAAAGTTGACACTTTCGGCACCTTCGCGCGAAGCTAATGGCATCTTTGCGAAGAGTGGGCCAATAGTACCCCTGCCTGATCGTCTTGTATGTCAATGCTTGCCCCAGCGTGACTCCCACAAATTCTGTTGGGACAATCTGAGTATTTTGATTAGATCCCAAAACCCCTGATGAATTTGCCTAAGTATAGCTGTTCAGGATAAAATAGTTCAGGATAGTTAGGTTAGTAATTCAGTACAGGAGGACCATGCTGAAGACTGAAGAATATTGGAGTCGACCCAATTTATTGAAGTCTGAAGTGTAAACCATCCTGAAGGAGTCAGTCAGTCTCGCTGAAGATTGTCTGTTTTGAAGCTGAAGATCGAAGCCTGCTGATTCATCCTGAAGTCAATCCTGAAGTACCATTGGCTGATGTTTCTACTGAGTACACTAAGCATACTCAGGACAGAAGTCAGTCAGTGAAGAGTAAGTGTCACCTATCAGGCTGTGCTGAATGCACATAGGACCTGACTTAGACCTTGGTTCAGTTCACCTGAATCCTGTAAGTCCGAAGCAAAAAGGTAACACATACTGAGCTGAATAACCTACCAGGTTGTGCTGAATGCACATAGGTCCTGACTCAGGCTGTGGTTCAGATCACCTGAATCATGTAAGTCCAAAGCAAAAGGTTATTTATGCTATGGGACAAGAGACAAAAAGAATGTCAGTAAGACTCCATTAAGACACACGTTCAGACTGAGTTATTAACAAGAGACTCAGAGCATTGAATGTACGAGGAAGGACAAATGTCTGAAGGTCAATTAGCCGTTATAGCGGAGAGCCAATGATCTTTCGACACGCATGCATGGAGTCTGCGCAGCATTTAATGCGTCTCAAAAAGTTGCAGGTGATGTGACAACTTGCCAGAATAAGCATGGCGGGTAGGTCAAACAGTATTTCTAGCCTGCAATCTACCTAAAATAGGAAAGATTTGATTTGATCTCCTCCAATGGATCTATTTTAAATCTTGCCTATAAATATGGAGAACCTTGCACCCATTCAAGGTTAACGGGAAATTTCCAAGAGAAAACTCTCAAGAATCCAAGAACACAAAGCATATCATAAACAACACTCTGCAATTAAATTTCCCTAGTGTTGTAGTAGGATTCACTCTGTATTTGCTTAGATCGATAACTCTATTATTTAGCATTGTTTTGTATTGCTAGAGCTATCTTAGTTGGAAACCAGAATACAAAACCACTCAAGGTGTGAGATCGGTTGGTTAGAAGGACTGGGACTTGTAAAACGCCCAGGGGTCAGTTCCTAAGAGAGGAAGTTGGCTACTCGTGTCCCTTTTTGTCTGCCTAGCCGAGTCGGGCGGAGGCAGGTGAGCCAAGTCCGGCAGAGGCATTCGAACTCGTGGGGCTGCAGCTAGATATTGGGTTTAAAGGAATTGATTGTACTACTCATACAAACAAGGTGCATCTTCTTTTCTGGTGCCCATTGTGAAAAAACTCTAAAGTTAAGCGTGCTTGGCTTGGAGCAATTTCATGATGGGTGACCCCCTGGGAAGTTCTCAGGGTGCGTGCGAGTGAGGACATAAGCACACTAGAAAAGACCCGTGTTGGTTTGCGAGGATAGTACATCAGTTCTACTCAACGCAGCCAATCCTACAATTGGTATCAGAGCACAGGTCACGAGTTCGATCCCCAGTGGAGGCATCTGTTGCAGATGAGTTACCTGGCAGATGTTGGGGGGGGATTGTTGGGCGGATTAGGCAAGGTGCGCCGAGTCCAACAGTCTGCCTAGCCGAGTCGGGCGGAGGCAGGTGAGCCAAGTCCGGCGGAGGCATTCGAACTCGGGCGGAGGCAGGTGAGCCAAGTCCGGCGGAGGCATCCTGAATCTGAATACTGTGCACTCAGCCTTAACCACCAATTTACTAAGCAACTCAGAGAAAACATTTTCAGAAACTAAAACGAGTAGAATCTAAGGGCTCACTTTCCGCACGTACTCTGGCTCACTGAGATAGTGGTCCAACTGACTCGCTTCCGAGCAGTCAGTAGGTTTGTTATCTCTACTGAGCCTCCGAGCACATTACTCACACTCAATTTATCTGACTCGTTACTGAACCGTCCCTGCTGTCCCTGTGGACCTTCAGCGTACTGAGTACTTCAGGGAATCCTGACTGAGTGCGTTTGAGCATTTTTCTGAGTCTTTCAGAAAAATCTGACATCAGTGTATTCCCCCCCATACACTGATTTAACTCGTTTCGGGACCAACAAATTCCTTCGTGGATTTCTTCTAACACCTCGGACCCCTGTTTTTTAGTTAGGCACTTGAGTAGGGGTAGAGAGAATCCATGTTTGTAGAGTTGGCCATCCAGCAACGTATATCTGGCAGCTTGCTTTACTAGCCGGCTAGCTTCCCAGGCATCCACGGAGTTGTTCCGTCTTCCCAGGCAGCGTATATCTGGCAAGTTTCCCAGGCATCCACGGCCCGGATCTCGGCTTTCCTCTTTCTTTTGGACATGGAGGGTCCCCCATCCTGGAGACCTCCGGCAGCTCCGATCTCTCCCTCGAGAACCAAGAGTTCTCGGGTTGGCTCCATGTTCTGTTGAGGCTGGGGAGGTGCCCTTCGTCTGTTCTGAGGTCCGTGTTGGCCCGCGTCCTCCTCTTCGTCGTCGGAGACCTCCCTTCTGTCGAACCTGGGCCTCTTAGCTGGGGCCTTCTTCACAAACTCGGCCAGCTTCCCATCCTCGTAGAATTTCCACAGTTGTTTGAGGAGGTCTCGGCACTCGCTGGTGAAGTGGCCGATGGACTGATGGTAGGCACAGTATTTGTTTGGGTTAAGCCTCGTGCGGTCTTGGCGGATCCACCTCGGTTCCTCCAGCATGGTCTTTGATAGCAGTAAAGACGTGGTCGACGGAGACGGTGAGGACCTGGTTGAGCTTTTCTTTGAACTCGTCCCCGTCGCCAAAGGCCTTTAAGTTCCGGGGGGCCTTGTATGTGCCCCCGGACTTCTTCCCGTAGGGCTTCTTCTCCTCTGGGGCACCAACTTCTTTCAGTAGTGCCTCCTGCATAGCCACGAACACCCCCGCCTTGTGGTGGAATTCCGTATAAGTGTTCGGACATGCGAGGTGCATCTCATTCCAGAGGTCGGTGCCCTTCCTGAGCCTGGCCATCACTGCGATGACCTTGGTGTCCTCGCTCACTGGCTCGCCTTCCAGCAGTATTTTATCGAACCTTTCTAGGTACTGCTGGTCGGTCTCATTCTTGCCTTGGTGGATGTTGGTGAGACGGTGTTTCTGGGTAAGGTAGGACCCGAACCCGGAGAAGTGGGCCATGAACTCCCACGAGAGTTGGCCAAATGAGCAGATTGACCCCTGGGCGAGTGATGAGAACCAGCGGTGGGCTCGGTCCCCTAGGGTCAATGGGAAGTTCTGGCACTGGGTGGAGTCGGTGGCACCGACCGAAATTATAAAGTCCGCATACTTGGCCAAGTGGACCTTCGGGTCGGACTCGCCCTCATATGCGGACATCACCGGGAATTAGATTTTCTTCTGGACCGGTGCTCGGAGGATGGCAGGTGACAATGGGGATGCAGGGAGAGTGGTGGCATCAGGTCCGCCAGACTTGGCAGCTACTTGGGCTTGTAGCATCTCGACGGTCTTTTTTAGTGAGGCCAGCTCGTCATCTCGAGTCACCTCCGGCGGAGGTTGTTCGAAGGTCGTGCGCCTCGTGGACGCATGCCCCCGAGGTGCCTCACTCTGGGGTGACCTCTCTGTGACGGGCTGGAATTGGCGTCCGCCATGGGGGCCCAACCTGTCGGTCGCGGGCCTTCTCAATCGGTCGTGGGTGGACCTGCGCGGTTGTAGGTCTGAATCTCCATGGGACGTGGTTGGGGCTGCCGTTCGTTCATTGTCCCCACACCTGGGCCCTAGCCTGCCCTGGAGGACATCCCTCCTCAATGATTGGTGTGTGCCGGACGCCTCGGTGTAGGCCGAAGCTCGTCCGGTGTGTGGGGCGGGCTCCTCCTCCACCATCTTGGCTTTGCCGGCTCATTTTCGATGCTGGAGAGCTTGGGCCGAGCTCGCCTCCTGCTCAGTGGGGAGGATGTTGTACTCCCCCCGGGTCTGGGTACCCTGAGTGGGCCTAGTCTGCTCCCGGGCTTCGGCGGCCGGAGCTCGCCTAGGTACTAGGGCGAGCTCGTCGTGCTGTCTCTGCTGCAACCTCTGCAAGGTTGCGATGGTGCGATGGAGTTTGTCGGGGTTATTGGCCAGGTCCCTCAGGGCGGGGCTCAAGTCCTCTTGGGTCACTACAACTCGCGGAGGTCGCGGGGCTGCAGTGCTTTTTTGGGGAGGTCGGCGCGAGGTCTCCACCTCGGCCTGGTCCTAGTCGCCTCCCTTTGACCTTCCGGCAGCTGCGGAGGTCTGTCCCTTAGCCATTTTTGGGTTTTGGAGGGGATAACTTGTTGCAGGTCGCTGGGGTAGCCGGGGCAGGTCGCCGAGCTCGCCTAGGTCAGGGTCTTCGGCCAGGTTGATTTTGTTCGAATTTTCGCCTAGCCTCGCGTGAGATGAATTCTCCAAAATTCAGTTTATTCGTGTACACACGCGCGTTTGAAAACTTTTTCCGGGCAGAATTTGGGAAATCCGAAAATTTGGACTTTTGTCTGGAAATTTGGGTTTTCGTTCGAAGGAATGAATATGCGTGTGTATCTTCAAGTGTTCTTGAGCTTTGCCAAGAACACCTTCAAATCTTCAAATCTCCAACCAAACCCTAATTTTTCACTCTCAAATTTTTTAGTTCGGGACCCTTCTTCTAGCGCCAAATTGTTGATAAAATTTACCAACGATGTTTGTTTATGTGGCTTTATAACATATTAATCCTATCAAACAATAAACTAAGATTTTATGTTCTTAGTGTTCTTGGGAGGGTGAGATAGAGAGAGAAAATGAGTGCTTAGAGAGAGAAAGTATTGTAATTGGAAATGTATTAGAATTGTGTAATAGTTACAAGAGAGGTCTTATTTATAGGTGTGCGAATACGGGGTGGCATCTCACGAGCCTATTTGGCTTCCGGTGTTGACGAAGGTCCGTAACCTTCGCCTTGGTCCCCCATACTGCTCTCCTTCTAATGCCCCTTTTTACTACACGTACATATCCTATCTATACACCCGCTGGGTGGGTTCCCGGGCTCGGCGAGCTACTCGGCGAGCTCCCTTCCTTGTGCCGTTTCCGGAGGTGTGGGGACGGGTTCTGGCTCGGTCTCCATGCTCGCGGGCGAGCTCCCTCGCGAGCTCTTCTCACTTTGCCCGATTGGTGAGCTGGTCTCAGGCTCTCGAGGCCTGGGCGAGCTGATATCCACCTCACCGAGCTCAGCAACCTGCGGGTCCTTCGTAATTATTCTTACGTCAATCGTGCTAGTTCGTCTTGTCAACAGCATACACTAAGGTGAATCGTGCAATTCTATGTATATTTTTAAAGAGGAACACTCGTGTGAAACATTTCACTGTGCGAAACATACCATATTAAAAATTTGCAGATCCTAACGGGTCAGGTCGGATTTGGTCTTTTTTTTTAAAAAAAAAATTGCAACTATGATTCCATGTTTTTTCGCTCTCATGTATGTTATTATTTGGTCAAATGCATGTTACTAATAAGCAAAATGTGTGTTACAATTAGATTAAATGATTTTTTTCTTTACATATATTCATTTGTTTTTGTAAAAATAACATTTTTTCATACAATCTAATAATAACTGTGTGTTACTATAAAAAATATTATTTTTTTAATAAATATTTATGAGAAATAAATATACTTTCTTATAATAACACACATTTTGCTTTTGTGTTATATGAAAAATTATTTATTATATAAAACTAAATGAATATATATATATAAAGAACAACATTTCATAAGATTGTAACACACATTTGCTTCCCCAATTTGTGTTACAATATGGGTAAATACATACTGTAAGAGAAAATATAGTTTTATAAAAATAAGTATGTGTTTTTTAATTTAATCATCGTTCCTTTAAATCTAGGTATATTGATTCATATATTAATACACTTTTTTACTATTTGATATGTATTATTATATAAAAATTAATTATTTCTATATAAATAAATAAATATTTATGAAAAACCAATATGTTTTCTTATAATAACACACATGATTTTTCTCTTATATTATGTTAAAAACTATTTATTATATAAAAATAAATGAATATATGCAAAATAACAACTTTTTATAAGATTGTAACACACATTTGCTCTAATAGTAACATATATTTGCTCCCCAATTTGTGTTACTATATGAGCAAACATGTGTTAATATAGGATAAAATATATTTTTCTTAAGAACAATTTTTTTTTTAAAATTTAATCATCATCCCTTAAAGCTAGATATATTGATTCATATACTAACACACTTTTTTACTATTTTATATGTGTTATTATAAAATAAAATAATTATTTATATACAAATAAATATATACTTATGAAAATGTAATGTTTTTTTCTTATAATAACACACATTTTGCTCTTACATTGAATGAAAAATGTTATTTCTACAAAAACAAGTGATATATATGTAAAAAACAACATTTAATCTAATTGTAACACACATTTTGCCTTAAAGTAACATGCATTTGCCTAAAAAATAACATGCCTGGGAGCAAAAAATCTAGAAATTGTGCTTATGCGAGAATTTGAGAAATTTACCCAAATTCGACCTGACCCGGCCATGGATTCGCGAATTTTATGTATATTGTATGTTTCACACCGTGATACGTTTCATATAAGTTTTTGTCATTTTAAAAAATTACATTTTTTGTTTTGGTATAAATTCTTCATTGTTTTTTGGCACACAAATTAAAATAAAAAATAATAAGTGATGAGATTATTGATAGAATTTCTTAATTATGATGTAATGTGGCTGATTAAACTAATGATTCTACCAAACAATAATTTAAGATTAGTGTTCTTGATAATATGTTATAAAGAGAGAGTTGTGAGAATAGAGAGAGAAAATGTGTTGTATGCTTATAGAGAGAAAATGTGTTGTATATTATGAGCTTATAGAGAGAAAATGAGTACAAGAGACCTATTTATAGGTTTGCATGTTGTGAGGTGGCACTTAATGGGCTTACTTAGCCCCATGTGCTGACAAGTGTCATTTACACTTGTTCTTACTCACCACTATGCTTCTATTAGATTGTAATGTCCTACTACATCACTATTGGTTCTCTATGTAGCTACCAGTTATACTCCGTATTGGGCGAGCTCTATAGCGAGCTCCCTTGCCTTGTGCTATCCTGGGATGTGGTGATGATAGTGGAATTAGGTCTTGTCTCTTGAAGGTGGACGAGCTCTAGGCGAGCTCCTTAGCAAGCCTGCGAGCTCTCTCTCTCCTGGTCTTGGTCAACTGGTCAATTGTTGGTATGTCATCATACATCTGGGCGAGGTCTTGGTGAGGTCCTCTGCTACTCATGGTGTTGACTTTGTCAAAGCTAATGACGTGGCATAAGGTCATGATGGCGAGCTCCTAAGCCTTGATCATTTATTCTAATAATCTTTCATCAGTAGTTCACCTATCAACAGAGATGAAAAAATAAAAAATTATAAGTGATGTGATGAAAAAAGTGAAAAAATAATAGGAATAATGTAAAAAGTAATAAAAATAATAATAAAAAAGTGAATAATAATTTTTTAAAAAAAGCAAAAAGTAAATGGAAAATATATAATGGGACTGATGAAAATGGCAAAATGAGCAACATATAGTGGAACGGATGGAGTATCAATTATTATTAAAAATCACTGTTGGAAAAATTTATTAATTGTGTGGATGATTAATCAAAGTAATTCCTCCAAAAAATAATCAAAGATTGAGTTATGAAATGGATATTATAGTAAGAGAAAGTAGAGATAAGTATTTTTGTTGTAATATGAACTTAGAGAGTACAAGAGACATATTTATATGTTTGCATTTAATGAGGTGACATTGTTTAAACTTAAATAGCTTAATTAGCTGACAAGTGTCCTAACACTTGACCTCTTATTTCATCTTTTATGCACTAATTACATTGTTTTCAACCTACTATGTCCCTACTAAGGATCTTTCTAGCTACTGCTCTCTACTACAGATAGGGCGAGCTTTTCATCCTTGTGTTATTTTTTGGGTCTTGTTGTTATGTTGAAATGTGGTCTCCTATCTATTTGCCATAGGCGAGCTGTCTCTCTATTTGGTGGAATGACTAGTCAACAGACAATGACGTGGATAGTGACTCAGGTGAGTTACTGGGCGAGCTACATTGCCTTAAGCTTTTGCTTATGTTGATTACTCTCCATTAGCTCGTCTTTAGGTCACCTATCAACAATCACAAGTGTGATTTTTCAATGATATTTTATTTTGTGTAACTTTCTAGAAATACATTTAAATCGCACTGAGCACAAAAAATTTACTCAATGAGAAAATGTGAGAAAAAATAGTTGAATTTAAGATAACTTGAAAAAAATATTTAATATAATTATTTGGTAGAAAAGAATTAAGGAATAATAATATTTAAGGCTACTCTTAGCATTGAAATCTCTAATAAGGCTTATTTTTTAATATTACAAGGAGGGTCATTTCTCGAAAATGAAAATTTTAACTTCTGAACACGTCTCATTACTGAAATGTTATTTCCATTTAATCTCAAGACAAGAATTAAAGGCAAAAGACGTGTCCTTTTCCATTACCACACATTCAATAGAGAGAAAAAGCTACTCCCTCCGTCCCAGGGGTGTTTTCACCTCTGGGATGGCACAACTTTTAAGAAAAGTAGAATATTGTGTAAAGTTATATTATTATAATAATAAGATTAGTTGGATTGTGAGGATAAAGTTAAAGTAATATTTTCCATTTATAGGGTGTGAAAACAATTGTGGGACGAACGAAAAAAGAAAGTGTGAAAACAATTATGGGACGGAGGGAGTATCATTTTGCAACCTACATCACTACTCTCTGTCCTCACTTAAAGTCACCAGAAAATCCACACCGCCATCGCTACCTTGCTGAAGTAGCGCAGCCCCCTGCTCAATCTCCATGCCGAAATCAAGCCACGCACCAGGCCAACGCACCCAACACCGGAAACTAAAGTTCTTGCAGTCCGTTGCTCTCAACCAGAAACCCACAACGCTGTCGGAATTAATTGAGTCGTCTCCACAGCTCACACCCTCTATTTTTCACCCCTGCTCAATCTCCATGTCGAAATCAAGCCAACACACCCAATGTCGGAAATTGAAGTTCTTGTCGTCCGTCACTCTCAACCAGAAACCCACCACGTTGCCGGAATTAATGGAGTCGTCTCCACAGCCCACACCCTCTTTTTTTCACCCCTGCTCAATCCCGCCCAACACAAGCGATGACCCCTATTCAACACACATCCCACCTCTTTGCAACCGCTAATCGAAGAAGTCGGATTCATGCCGCTCATCGCTAACTAGTACCATCGTTCAACCCGCTAAAACCGTCGTTCAGCGCGCAATCGTCAAAGTTTATTTTCTGGTTTGACTGACATCGCTTTTGATTTTCTCCGTTATGAGTTATGTTCTGGTTTATGAGATTTGTTCTGGGTTGAGTGATTTGTTTCTGGATTTTCTTTCTCTTATATTTTGATTTTCTAGCTTATGAGATTTGTTCTGGGTTTTGATGGTGGATGTCTTTTTATAGAGGATGACATTTGCCAGAAATTATGACTGAATGTAAGTTTTTATCATCGTTTTTCGTCGGAAAATTATGTAAATTTGTGTTGCAGGAAAATAGACGCAATAGTACAATAATCAATACTCTAGTACAATACAATTCATTGTGGTACAGAAGCAATAGTACACTAATTTGTTCAATGGTACATACGCATAATCAATAGTACACATCACTGGAATTATTATCGACAAGTATTGCTAATAAATCAAGGTAATAATGTGATGTGATGGGCATAGTACACCATGTGGTGTGAACAGTGATATACGTCACATCAATTGTACATTTTGTCAGTGCATTAAATGCTCAAATAGTAGCCGATGTACAATTATATGAACTATATACACTCGTTTAGTCACAAGTACACACATAAGCTCAATAGTACACTCTTACATATTTTGGCTCTCATTGTCATTACACAAAATAGTTATCCTTCTTTGTAGTTTGCCATGTTAAAAAGTCCTTATATGTAAGTGACCCAAGAATTAAATACTACTCCCTCCGTCCCATAATTGTTTTCACACTTTCCTTTTTCGTCCGTCCCACAATTGTTTTCACACCCTATAAATGGAAACTATTACTTTAACTTTGTCCTCACAATCCAACTAATCTCATTATTTTAATAATATAACTTTACACAACACTCTATTTTTTCTTAAAAGTTGTGCCATCCCAAAGGTGAAAACACCTCTGGGACGGAGGGAGTATAAATTTTAATAATATATTTGGTTACAAAATAATACATAAACTTTTATTAAAAGAAATTATTTCTAATTTTCGTCAATTACACTTGAGTATCACACTTTTTCATTAATACATATTAATTTAAAATGAATATAGATTGATTAAAAAAATGGAGTCTTACCTAAAAAAATGAACCCACCCCATTTATCTCCCTCCCTTTAGTCATTATCATTCCCCTCCCCATTTCATTTCAAATTTGATAAAAACTTGTATGAATCCGAATTTACGGTGAATTTGGATCTATCAATTATCACAGTCATGTGTATACACTATCATTATTATGCGTATATACTATCACTGTTATAAAAATATATGTATAACAGTGATATTGATTTTTAACTGTGATAGTGATTACACATAACAATCATACGAGTTCACAAGAAACCTACTCTTAAAATTCAATTTCTCTCTCCCCTCTCCTCTTTTTACAGGTGATAGAGCTCACAAAGCCACCGATACGACAACTTAGACGCTTGCCAAGAAGCCATGACAATACTATTAGTGGGTATGACCTGAGACTTGTTGGGGGATGAGATTTAACGTCGGTCTCACTCGGATTAAAAAAAAAGAATGATACCAACAAAATAAGATGGTGTCAAACTTGTTCTCCAGATATATGGTCTAGGAATGAGTGAGGGGTTCGATTGATATTGCAGGTTAGATCGGTTTAGGCCGCCACCGATCGATTCAAGTCGTTGCTATCATCATCGATCGATGTAAGTTCTTTTTTAAAAAATAGTTTTTTTTTTTAAATTAAGATCCTACACTGAAAATCAAGCATACAAGATTTTTTTGCACGAAAAATTAGAACTAAAACGAATTTAAACGAGCAAAAATAAAATTGCATGCATGTGAAAAGGTTACAAATGACTTTTGTCAAAAAATCGATGGAGTCAGGCGTGTGACGGCCACTTGTCGCCACCTACCGGCGCGTGACAACCATGTGTCACTGCCTACTGGTGTGTGATGGTCACGTGACACCGCTGAACTATCAGAACGTCATGCGTACCTCACACGACACCATATTGTCGTCGTAGCTCCGATTGCCACCTCCCTAGTTCAGCTCGTTCGGACCTAAATTAGTCATAGTAAGATCAATTTACGATTTGTTCTAGACTGCTCGCTCAAATCGATTGGACCAAGTACGAGTTATTTGCAATTTAGTCCCCGAAAAATATTTATTTCTCTAATAGACAGCCCAAAAAATCTTCTATAACTTTGCAAAATTAAACCCTGCAACGTTAAAAACTTTAAAAAATCACATGTCATTCATTACTTAACCAAAATTAACGAACCATACATGGATGAAATCGTTGTGAAATGTAGATTCATCCTATAATAAGAACAAACACCAATTTTTTTTAAAAACAATTCATTCAATACCTGACCAAAGTAGACGAACGATATATGAATGGAATTCAATGTGTATTCATCCAACAATAATAACAAAACTGAATTTTTTCGATCATAAAATATTATAGAATTTGAAAAATACCAAAAACGATAGAAACTTTTTTAAAATTCATAACTTGTTCAATACTTGACCAAAATTCACAAACTTTATATCAATATATCCTCTTTAAAAGTACTTTAATTTGGTACAAATAACTCATCATAATTCAATATATATTGTTCATAATTTTAAGTCAACGTTTTATATTAATTTAAAAAAATGATCTCTAAAACAATAGAACAAAAAATTATAGAATTTTTCATATCAATTCAACACTATACAAAGCACATACAATAATTTTTTCAAGTCTTGAATCCACAATTTAAAAAAATAAAAAAAATAGAAGTCGTATAAAATGAGAAAAATAGAATCATAAATATGAGAATTCAACACATATGCTCTGATTCCAATATTGAAAATTAAATAATTAGTGAGCCAGAATGAACAATCAATTTACTGCAGCGGGAGAAAATCAAAGCCGGTTGAATTCTACGTATTAATTGTGATTCCTGTAATTGGAATATGATTATACGAATTGCTTCACGAATCGTTTCTTTTTACACAAATTTTAGTGTCTTGAGATTATATGTATGTGATAGGATAGAGAATCTCAATTCTCTGATTTCTTTCATGTTGTAACACCCGTAGGCTCAATCACCATAGATAATAAAATTTATATAAGTTATTATTAATATTATTAATATTATAATTTAAAAAGTGTATTTATAAGATATTTATGTATATATAGTATTATATTTAATTATTTGCTTAAGTTTATTAATTTTGATACTAATTATGTTAAATAAAAAAAAAA
>JAPKLY010000001.1:560630-642588 GCA_026898435.1 Prunella vulgaris
TTCCGCTGCAAATTTCAAAATAAATACATCTATTTAATTTATCTTATTTTTTCTTGAATGCGTTTTTATATATTTTGGTCTACAAAAGCTTAATAAAATAGGGATGCGACACATGTTACGCCTGTTTGTTGGGGAAATTGATTTAATTATTTATTTATTATTTAATGGGATTGTGTAACACTCGTATTTGATAAATAAAATAATTGGTAAAATTTTAATTTTAAGGAAAGTAAATATCGTAGGATCGATCTACTCACGGAGTAGATGATCGTAGTATATTTGAAATCTCAAAACTGAATTCCGGTGAGTGAGAAATTAATATACAAAGTTGAAACGTTATAAACATTTAATGAAATTAAATGTTGTGTTTGTATAATTAACTTTGAGTTAATTATCCCACATTAGAAAATAAGGGAAGACATTAACTCTTAATTAATAGAAAGTTGAGAAGTGAATTCCAAACTATAAGGTTCTAAAGAATACTCCGATGAGCCACTCGCGGGCACGCCACCGTCCCCGCCGAGCTGAGTCGTGCCCATGGTCCTTGGCAATTGGACTTTAAGGCTTTGAAATTTGGGCTTGATCTATAATTTTTTTGGGCCACCTAAATTATAGTCCACTTATCGTTATAACATTGTAAGCTTATCATTCGATAACTTATCAGCGTGATTGATAAGTGGAATTTCATGCTTAATGGAAAGTCTGACTCTTGTATTTCAGCACATGTTTAGAATGTAAGAATGTGGACAAATGATTGTCCATATAGGCATATACGTGAATGTTTCAAAAGTAAATTCAGAGTAAATCTGGAAGTTACATCCCCTGAATTTCCTCTCCCTTAATGACACTTGATGACATCTAATTCGCAAAACCCAGCATTGAAGTGGGTTAAAGCCTATAAATACGACTCATGCATGCATGCGTTCATTCCATACTTGAAATCCCTACCAAAATTATTTTGTTTCTTGCATGCAAATCTTGCATTAAAATCCTCATTTTGTCCAATAATATTACTAACGTAACTTTGTTTGTTGGTGCTATCGTACGCATTGTTGCAACTCGTATGACAGAAGAAAGTCGTTAAACCTCTTGAAACATTACATCAAACTGTGTGCACTAGTCGTGACATATTATTTTGCGAGAAAAGGTGAAGTCTTGGCTCGACTTTACATTCCCTCCTGTTCGTGTTTTACGTGGTTGAAGACATTGCTTTTCAAGAAGGTGTTGGCCTGGGGTCGAAGCAATCTACACTTACAAAAAATATTGTCATTTTCTTAATTATTTTTTGTATTCTTTGTTTCCGTCTTTAAATTCTGTAAGCCAACGTTGGTGCACATATAATCAAACATTGTTTTATGCATAATTTTGAGATTAGAAAAGTATATATGTAACTTCTATTTTCTAAAAACTTTCTTCTCAACTTATCCATTTCTTGTGTGGAAAATAATATTAATTAAATATTATTATTATTTAATTACTTTTCAGAAATATGATATCAACCGGGGATTATATATTTTTAATTAATACGATTTAGATATGTCTCTTGTGGATCATTAGTAGTGATAGAGAAACATTCCATGCTTAGACATAAACGGGAGAAATTTGAAAGCATGTGCTGCGACTGATTTTTTAGTTATTATTCTCTTGAAATCTGGATGAAATATAAGTTCAACAGCTATTGGGCCAAATCATTTTAGCTGGAAGTTGTGAAGGAAAAAAAATTCCACATTTTGCATGTTTTAAAACTCTAAGGTGGTGATTGGTAGGCAATATTATGAGTTATAAATTTTGTAAGTAAAATCCATATAATGTTATTTGGTAGGGTGTAATAGAAAAGTTACATAAAATTAGTTCTAAAAAGTAATCTCATTTGGTAGGGCATAATATAGAGATATAAAAAGTAATTTCATTTGGTAGAGTGTAATATGTAGATATATAAGAACAAAAGTTACTATTCAAGTCATACAAAAATTGTAAGGTGGAAATGGTGAGATAATTTATTACATTGTGAACAGTGAAAAGAGTGTAATATGACCTCCTTTTTTACAGGGTCGACCGTATAAAAAACGGGTCAGCATAAAATTTGTACCCCATACCAAACAAGATAAGCCAGTACAAAAAGTCATATTATATCGATAATATACCCTACCAAACACCACCTAAAGATAGCGTTTAAAACAATTTTTTTAAAAGCTTTTTCTCACTGCTTTTGAAAAAAAAACACTATTTTATAGGGTGTTTTATAGAGTTTCAAAACAGACATATAGTTATGGAAATGATGATTCCAAAAGGGAGAGGGACTCTGATGTCGTTCGAACCCAAAGGATAATCCAATATTCTGTACCTATGTCAAATAGGGATGAATAGTCTTCTACAATGGTCGCACGACAAAGACAGTGATGAGCCAATCGTCTTTCTCGGCTAGAAGTCTGCGGGTGTCGTCAAGGCTTAAAACGAAGAAGGAAGTGAAAAGAGAGATGAGATAACGTATATGAGGGGAGAGGGTGCGATTTGTTATTGGGAGGTTACTGTATATTTTTAAGTGAAATTGTAGGAATTGTAGTTGAAGTAGCGGTCAATCAAGATAAGAGTTGGACATTTTAGAAATTATTTCAATGCTACCAAACATTATAAAAGGTCCGAAATAGTTTTTTTTTCTGGGCTTATACCTCTAACCGAACGGACTCTAAATAACGATTGGCTGCATGCATTTTATGACGATTCTCCGATTATAACAATTTCTTTTCGGTTAAAATTGAAAACGGTTGACTACGTACTGAAAGCTTATCAATGCTTTTGTGGATTTTCCAAATTTGAATTTGATCAAGATTGAACTGCCAAAATCATGCAGACAGACTGCAAATGTATTAGATTAAAATTTGGAGAAATTAATATAATTCCCACAAAATATATTGAAATAAAATTTGATAAAATTAATGTACCATTATCATAACACCCTTTTAGAATTCGTGCATGAAAGATTTTATATAAAGTCCAAGTCTTTCCTGTCGGCCCCATATTTCGGGCAGACCCCACAACCCTAGATTCGAGTCGGGTTAAACGGAAGCAAGTCCCTTCTTTCCAATGTCTAATGGCGGCGCTCGGAGTTCCCCAATCTTGAGATTTCTCGGGGAGTAGAGAGAGAATTTAGGGATTTGAGCCTCGTATCGAAGAAGAGAAGAGAAGAGCAGAGATAGCAGAGTGGCGTAAGATAGACCGCTGGGGAGAGAGAATCTTCGAATCGCACTACTTGGTTTGGTTGCCCCTTTTTCTCTTCGCGTGGTTTGTACGGTCTATTTAACGCTTATCTGCTTTCTCCACTCTCTCTCCCTCTCCCTCTCTACCGCTCTCTTTCTCTCTCTCTCTCTCCATATTTCTATCCCCGGCCTTTTGATTTATGCAGGAGCCTTTTAATATGAGTAATTTGTTCTGTTAATTGTTGCCTTATTTAGTATAGAGCAGGTAGTAGTTTATTTCTTGTATGTGATTTTAGTGTTAAGATTTTATATTTATCTCTTGCATACATGAACAAAGTGTACCAGTAGATATTTCAGTAATTGATAAGCATTGAATTGGAACAAATGGATAAAGAGGGGGCTGGGAATCTTGCTGAAGGCAGACCATCGTACTGGCTAGATGCTTGCGAAGACGTTTCATGTGATGATTATTTTGTTGATTTTGGGGCTGCTGCAACTACTGGAGTCACCGGACCGGAAAGGCAATCTCCGGGAGGCTGTAATGACCCAAGTTTCTTTGGCGGAATTGATCAGATTCTTGACAACATAAAGAGTGGTGGTGTTGGTTTGCCTTCTAATAATTCCAACAAGGGCAGCATAAATGAACTTCTCAAGGATCAACACTCAGTGTCTAAAACTGAATATGTTAATGGCAATGGAAAAAGGCCTAGTAATGGATTAAAGAATGAAACCAACCTTAGCAAAAGGCTTCATGAATCATATGACTCTGAGCAAAGACGTAACACTAAAGCTAGTGGTAGGGATCCAAAGGAGAGGAAAATTTGTGATAGGGCTCCTGTAAGGAAAAGGCAGCGTGATGATGTGGACACACGCGGGCAAGTAAGAGAGCATCAAAGGAGAAGAGAGCGTTATAGTATGGGTAGCTGGAAAGACAGAGACTTCAGGGAAGGAAGGGGTTTTTGGGAGCGGGAAAAAGAAACAAATGAACTGATTTTCCGTGTTGGTTCTTGGGAATCTTGCAGAAATAAGGATGAAAAGGCAAATGCTCAGAAAAGCAACAAATATACTGGAGGTTCAGAAGAGAAGAAACCGGTGCAGCCAAAAGAGAAGCTCCCGGAGGAGCAGGCTCGCCAGTATCAGTTGGATGTTCTTGAGCAGGCAAAGCAGAGAAACACAATTGCTTTTCTTGAAACAGGGGCTGGAAAAACACTAATTGCTGTCCTCCTTATGAAAAGTATCAGCACTGAATTGCAAAAACTGGATAAGAAAATGCTAGCTGTCTTTTTGGTACCTAAAGTCCCTCTTGTTTATCAGGTAATATCTTGTGGGTGAATTTAACTTATTTAATTTTGTCAACTTTTATATGAATGCCTTCTTCTTTTTGGGTTATATTGCAGCAAGCTGAAGTAATCCGTGAGCGTACGGGTTATCAAGTTGGACATTACTGTGGAGAAATGGGTCAAGATTTCTGGGATGCAAGGAGATGGCAGCGTGAGTTTGAAAGCAAGCAGGTAATTCTGAATATAACATATTTCTAAGCTTAAACATGATACCATTCATTTTAAGTCTCCTACATCTATGAATTCTTAACTCCATCAAGGCTTTGCAAAGGAAAGGACGTATGGGGAAAAGTCCATGTGGTTATTGCAGCGAATATAGTGATGTTTGCTCTCTTGTGTGCTCAAGTTGAATAAATTATATTAGCTATCTGGGTGAAGGCCATCTCTCATTTAGTCCTGGAGTTAATTTATCATGACAAACTGCCAAACTGAATTTAAAACATTATATATTTTTCCACCTTCTTTGAGAGGTGAAATAACCTTAATTAATGGTGGGGGTAAGCTATCGAAAGCTTACCTCGTTGAGCATTGCTAAATGCTAGTTTCTTGAGGTAATGGTAGGGACTTAAGAAGGGAAGTATATGTTGATGTGTTAGAAAGATGCACTTGATCATTGAAGAGAATCATATAGAGGAAGTTAAATATGAAGGATAGGAACCTCAACTGCTCAAATGTCATGCCTAGCTCTAGCTGGCAGGGTTAGTTCTAGTTTCATGTTTGACAAATTATTAATAATTGATTGAAATAGAATTTTTAGATAATAAAGTGTAAGTATGCTAAGCTTTTATTCATTTTTTCGTCTGTTTTCCCTATTACATATTTGGTGGAGATATCACTGTTCTTATTATATATGTATGTTACATCTTCTACTCACATAAATACCACATGTCATCTACGCATTTCCTAAACAAATGCTTAAATTGACTCTAAATTTATAAGCTTTGCTATTTTTGTCTGCACATATGTGCAGAAAGTAGTTTTCTAGGAATGGGAATATGAGATTTGATTTTCGTTCTATTAAGATATTCAGACAGATGTATATGTGCATGTGCTTACTCATCTGTTCTTTCATATACAGACATTGTAATGCAACGACTCTGATATTTTCCAAATTTTGTTTTTTATTTATGATTTAGAAAAATAGTCTCACATTCTATATAATTTAGATTATATGTTATCATGAGATCTTACAATTTGGGTTTTGGGCAAATTTGGAGAACATTAGGCACAATACTGATGCGTTTGCCATTTACTATGCACATGGAGTTATAGAAGTTTACAACCCTTCTGATAAACCTGATAGCTCCTTCTAGCTTATAACAACAGCTTTCTGAAGAAATTACTGTGATAAGGCAGACCTGCTTACCTTTTGTGACTGGTCTGTTGCTTGGCCAGGTTTTAGTGATGACAGCTCAAATCCTTCTGAACATTCTCAGACACAGTATAATAAAAATGGAATCTATCAATCTCCTTATTCTGGACGAGTGTCATCATGCTGTGAAGAAACATCCTTATTCCTTAGTGATGTCTGAATTCTATCATACAACACAAAAGGAGAAGAGGCCATCAGTGTTTGGGATGACTGCTTCTCCTGTAAACTTAAAGGGTATGTTCCTGGTGTTCTCTAGCAGTTAAATACATTTTCTAGTACTTTTGGGAATTAGTTGTCTGATGGCTTTCTTGTTGGTACACATGGCTAAATGCACACAGATATGTGCATTAAAATATTATATTTAGGTTTAACTCAGGTGTTTCTGGTATTTTCTGTTCTAATTTCAATATTCACTAGCACTAAGTATTGGATTTGCTTCATATTAGACATCTTTCATTGCCTTTTTCTTTAACTCAAAACTGTTGATGCATGGCTCAGGTGTTTCTAGCCAAGTTGATTGTGCCGTTAAGATTCGGAATCTGGAAAGTAAACTAGATTCAGTTGTTTGTACTATAAAGGACCGTGCTGAGCTGGAGAAACATGTACCCATGCCTTCAGAAATGGTTGTGGAGTATGATAAGGCTGCCAGCTTGTGGTCCCTCCATGAGCAAATAAAACAAATGGAACAGACTGTTGAAGAAGCAGCTCGGTTGAGCTCCCGAAGAAGTAAGTGGCAGTTTATGGGAGCCAGAGATGCTGGAGCTAAGGATGAGCTGCGTCAGGTTTATGGTGTGTCTGAACGGTCTGAAAGTGACGGTGCTGCTAATCTAATACAAAAATTGAGGGCCATCAACTATGCACTTGGTGAACTAGGACAATGGTGTGCTTACAAGGTGATATTACGTATTCATTAGAGGATTTTCTATGCCCCGAGTTTGTAATTATATTTACTCCAGAGACATGTTACAAATTTTAGGATATCTTTTGGTTCCAATTTTCTCTAAGTTATCCATTTGATGAAAGTGACATCTAGTTCAATTAATTTCCAATTTCTCCTTTTTACCAATCCAGTTTTTACCTTGTGCATTTGCAAGATCTTTCTGGTTGCAGTTAGGGTGGTTTCAAATTTAGTGATTGTTTGTATGATCTTTTATGATGTGTAATCCTTAATGGCTGAAAATATTTTGCGTGTAAGGAGTCAATTCTGAGTTGGATATACTACTGCTGGTTTCATGTGCAGGTTGCACAAGCATTTTTAACTGCTTTGCAGAATGATGAGAGGGCGAACTATCAACTTGATGTCAAGTTCCAAGAATCATACCTACAAAAAGTTGTCTCACTTTTGCAATGCAAGTTGTCTGAAGGAGCCATCTTGGAGAGTGACACCGTAGTCATGGATAAAAACAATAGTGCTGCTCATGAGAATGGTGTTGACGAGCTAGAGGAAGGAGAACTTACCAGTAGCTGTGGTGAGTAGTTTTTCTTTGTAATCACACATTATAAATTACTAGTAACCCACTAAGTAACGAGTACCTCATCACTGTGAATGAGGATACCAAATCTGAGCTATTGAACTATAAGTCTCAATTAAGTCTAAGAGGTTAAATCCAAGTGGAAGGCTCTGCTTTGGCTCTGCTTGGAAGTAATGCTTTCTCAGTCATGTCCTCTATCATATAGTTGTATTACCAACAGTCAGTTGTATTTTGACGGAAGATTCTCTCAGGGTGCTATCATCAGCTTCTGGGACATATTTCTTGTTGCTCCTACTTGATTAGTTTAAATGAATGAATGGTCTTGAGTAAGATTTACTTATTGTCCTGCTTATGTCTTGGCCTTTTTGATTGATGAACCTAGTTTTTGAGTAAAATCTTCCACTTGTTTTGTTCAATTAGTTTCATTGAACGTAAATTCGACACTTTAAATAACAAGTCAAATAAAGATGATTATGCTTTATGCTGGAAGATGCTAGTATTATCTTTCCTTTTTTGGTACTTCAAAGTTTGATCTTGATTTCTATTCACAATTTAGTAATGCATAATGAACTGGTATATATCCGTGGTAGTTGTCTCTGGTGGAGAGCATGTTGATGTGATTATTGGTGCTGCTGTTGCTGATGGAAAAGTGACTCCTAAGGTGCAGTCATTGATCAAAGTACTTCTGAAGTATCAGAATACAGAGGATTTCCGTGCTATAATCTTTGTGGAACGTGTTGTGACTGCTTTGGTTCTTCCTAAGGTTAATCGAGTACACAGTACAACATTATGTTGGTTTCATTTTTGTTGTCATCCTCATAAAACAATTAACCTTGTCTATACAGGTTTTTGCAGAACTTCCGTCATTAAGTTTTGTTAAATCTGCTAGTTTGATTGGGCACAACAATAGTCAAGAAATGCGAACCAGCCAAATGCAAGATACAATTGCTCGATTCCGGGATGGTCGTGTATGTTGGACTGCTATGATGTTGCCTCAAATCCTCTTGTTACCTTATTATCTGTCTTGTAATACATATATATGTTGTTATTCTCAGGTCACTGTTTTAGTCGCCACTAGTGTTGCTGAGGAGGGACTTGATATTCGTCAGTGCAATGTTGTAATTCGCTTTGATCTGGCCAAAACTGTATTGGCATACATTCAGTCTAGGGGTCGTGCCAGAAAACCTGGATCAGACTACATCTTGATGGTTGAGAGGTAGATATGTGATCTCAATGTCTGATGTTTTATCTATTAAGATATAATTAGTAGCTTACTTAATTGTTATTGATCCATTTGTAGAGGAAATTTGTCCCATGTTGCCTTTCTAAAGAATGCTAGAAATAGTGAAGAAACATTGCGGAAAGAAGCCATTGAGAGGACTGATATCAGTCATATCAAAGATACCTGTACCATAAATTCTGCAGAGAATATAGCTGGTGGATTGTACAAAGTGGAGTCCACTGGTGCTGTTGTGAGTTTAAATTCTGCTGTTGGACTCGTCCACTTTTACTGCTCCCAGCTGCCAAGTGACAGGTCTGTGTGCACATGCTCGTGTGTGTTTCTTACAAGCTTATGCTATATTAATCACAATTCACTTCTAATAATGCATGCAGATATTCAATACTTCATCCGGAGTTTATTATGGAGCGTCATGAGAAACCTGGAATCCCTACCGAATATTCTTGCAAGCTTCAACTTCCCTGCAATGCACCATTCCAGAAGCTGGAAGGACCTCCATGCAGGTCGATGCGCCTTGCACAGCAGGCATGGTTCATTTGTCTAAATCTTCAGAAACTTTTTCTACAGTGTATTAGGAGTATGTAGCTGATAGTTCATGCAATTTGTAGGCTGTTTGTTTGGCTGCTTGCAAGAAACTCCACGAGATGGGAGCATTTACTGACATGCTATTGCCAGACAAGGGAACTGAGGGAGAGGCTGATAAAGCTGAACAAAATGATGATGGAGATCCTCTCCCTGGAACTGCTAGGCATAGAGAATTTTATCCTGAAGGAGTAGCTGACTTTCTCCAGGTTAGTTCCTCCGTCTATCCTTCTATTATGTCTATTTTCTCTATGTCGAATTGTTGCGCATTTTATGTGGCTAATTTTGAAATTTGTATCAAATTCATACCTATTATTATGATTTTTGATTTAAAATTCACATAAAAAACTTTTCTCCAATCATAAGGAGATATGTATGATCACTACTTCTCACTTCTGAGGTAATGCATCGTTGAACCTACACCACATACATGTGGATTTCTGTGGTCTGCTTTCTCTATATGAATTACAGAGAGAAGTTTTTACTAGGTAAATGCTCAAACAATTTGGTTTCCATTTATTAAGTTTAAATTCTGGTTTATCACGTATAAATTAAATCAAAGAACATCAGCATTTTGCAACTCATTCAGGTGCAACTAAAATATCATGAGCCATGTGCTGCTGATGGATGTGTAACTTGCACAGGCACTTTCACTAACCATGAATATACCTTTTTATTCACAAATATTACTATCTGTATATATGTGTGCACAGTTGCCTATTCACAGCGTGATGAAGTATATATCTGTGTAATCATTTGCTAGTGTTCAATTATGCAACACTCTCTAAGCCAGAGGCAAGCAAAGGTAAGTGGAAAAATTAGTATAGTAAAGAGTGAAAGCTGAACAACAATAACTATTATCTCTGGTCTGAGATTTTCACTAGTCCCTTCTTGGACAGTTGGAGAGAATTTGGATGTTTTTGACTCCAAGCGTAGTTGATTTTGAACTTGTGACTCTTTTTGCATCAAATGTTCAAGAATATTTCCCAAAAGATTATATGAAGAAGACTTATTCATTCTCTTGTTTAGTTAACAACAGAGTGTCCCGCACATCTATTTGTCAATTGACATCAAATTAGCTTTTGCATTAGCTACTTACGTCCCCTGGCCTAGGTGTAGTTGATTACGAAGGTTCTAGTTGTGAGCATCACTAATGAAAAAAAGCTTCTAGATCTCCTACTAGGAAGAGGCGATAGACTTTGGGTTATCATGGTGGTTGTGTTGAATGAAGCCTTGTCATCAAAATTATTTTTGGGTCTTTTGACATTCCTTTTGAGGTATGTTTTGGGGAGAGAGATACTGACCTCAATTGAGAAACTGTAAAAAATAAGCCAACTTTCTCTTCGATGAACAAGAGAAACGACAAATTGCAAACAGACGTTACCAAAAATTGATCTAGTTTTCTACATCTGCAGCTTTGGTGTTTTGGCTTCATCTTATGTTCAAATAACTTAACGGCTGCTTATTTATTATGTTGATTGGGATTTATTTTGCTATTAATGCTAGATGATTATCTGTTGGATCTTAGGAGCTCATGTTAACTCCTTTTCATTTCAGGGAGAATGGATATTATCTGGGAAAAGCTGTGATGACTCCAAGTTGTTTCATCTTTACATGTATGCTGTCAAATGTGAAAATGTTGGCTTTTCCAAAGATCCCTTATTGACTCATGTTTCAGAGTTTGCAATACTGTTTGGCAATGAATTGGATTCAGAGGTATCTTATTTTCATTTTGCGACAATTGAAAATATAAGGTTCTACTTCTAAGTGTGCTGTCCTAATAGGTACTATCAATGTCAATCGATTTATTCGTTGCTCGGTCTTTAGTAACAAAGGCTTCAGTCATCTTTAAAGGGCTTATAGACATTACAGAAGCTCAGGTGCACTAATTGTTTCCTTAGCTTTCAATTTTCTTTTTCTTTTTGGAAATGAAATGAGAGCTTGTTATGATAATTTTTAATTTACAGTTGACTTTGATCAAGAGCTTTCATGTAAGATTGATGAGCATTGTATTGGATGTGGATGTGGATCCATCCAGCACTCCTTGGGACACTGCAAAGGCATATTTATTTGTTCCTTTGGCTGGAGATAAATCTGCAGATCCTATGAATGATATTGACTGGGTTCTAGTTGAAAATGTTACAAAGACTGATGCATGGAGCAATCCTCTTCAGAGAGCTAGGCCAGATGTTTACCTTGGCACCAATGAGCGAACTCTAGGTGGAGACCGTAGAGAATATGGATTTGGGAAATTACGACATGGCATGGCCTTAGAACAGAAATGTCACCCTACCTATGGGATTAGAGGAGCAATCGCTCAGTTTGATGTAGTAAAAGCATCTGGATTAGCACCTAAACGAGATGGTATTGATTTGCACAGTCAAGTTGATTTAGCAGAAGGCAAATTGGTGATGGCTGATTCCTTTATGAAAGTGGAAGATCTGGTAGGGAAAATTGTCACTGCTGCTCATTCTGGAAAGAGGTTCTATGTAGATTCTGTGCGCTTTGAAATGACAGCAGAAAACTCATTCCCAAGGAAAGAAGGCTACCTTGGTCCACTGGAGTACAGATCCTATGCCGATTATTATAAGCAAAAGTATGTATTCTATTGTAATTTGCACGACTACATTCATATATTCATGCTACATTCCGTCCTCCCTTTACTTGCATGTGGGTGGAGCTGTTTATGTATTTGGTTCTTCTGTTGATGGGTTTCATTCTGATGGACACTAAATTGAAAATTTTTGGTAGGTTTAAAGATTTGTAACCATGAAGTTATAAGTGATGAACTCATAGTCATTTTGTTCTAGTTATCTATGGCTTATTTCCGTGTAAAAGGCTTTAGTTATCTCATGTTTTTACTTTTCTTGAGTAATTATCAATATTGTGATGGGTGATATGCATAAGTTGATTTCCACTGCTTTTACATTGTTTTGATTTTGCTTCTTTCAGTTATTACAAGTCCTCAATGGTTGAGCTGACTTCTTTCTGACTTGTACCATCAAATTACTTGTAGGTATGGGGTCGAGTTGATGTACAAACAGCAACCTCTAATAAGAGCTCGTGGTGTTTCTTATTGCAAGAACCTTTTGTCTCCAAGATTTGAACACTCAGAAGGCATGCTCATTGCAATTTACTTTTCTGTTAATTCCTTTGGTAGATTTTATTATTATTATTATTTTTTTTTTAATGAGATCTGATTAATTTTTGGAGTCTATTGTAGGTCATGATGGTCAATCTGAAGATATACATGAGAAAATATATTACGTTTTTCTCCCTCCTGAACTCTGTTTTGTCCACCCGCTTCCTGGATCACTAGTTAGGGGGGCTCAAAGATTGCCATCAATTATGAGGAGGATTGAAAGCATGTTGCTTGCTGTAGAGCTTAAGGATGTCATTAATTATCCTGTTACAGCTACAAAGGTGTTGTAAATAATCTGCTATGACTTCTTCTGTGTTCTATACTTGTAACTGTACCTGATTTGTAAGATTTCCTTTTGCAGATCTTAGAGGCCTTGACTGCAGCATCATGCCAGGAGACTTTTTGTTATGAAAGAGCAGAGCTTTTAGGAGATGCTTATCTGAAATGGGTTGTTAGTAGATTTCTTTTTCTAAAACATCCTCAGAAGCATGAAGGCCAGCTTACTAGGATGAGACAACAAATGGTAAGCAACATTGTATTATATCAGTATGCATTGGACAAGGGGCTGCAGTCGTACATCCAGGCCGATCGGTTTGCTCCATCTAGATGGGCTGCACCAGGGGTGCTTCCTGTTTTCGATGAGGATACCAAGGATGAAGAATCATCATTTCTTGATGACGAAGTAGAGTCTGATATGAGCTCAAAACAAAATCATGAAAATGGAGAATATGAAGAATATGAAATGGAAGATGGCGAACTTGAGAGTGACTCTGGTTCGTATCGTGTGCTATCTGGCAAAACGCTGGCAGATGTTGTGGAAGCGCTGATTGGTGTATATTATGTTGAAGGCGGAAAGAATGCTGCAAATCATCTTATGAAATGGATTGGAATTGATATAGATTTTGATTTGAAAGAACTAAATTATTCAATGAAACAGAGTTCTGTTCCTGAGAATATACTAAAAACCGTTGATTTTGATACATTAGAGAGTGCCCTGAATGTTAATTTCAATGACAAAGGTTTCTTGGTAGAAGCTATTACCCATGCATCACGTCCTTCTTCTGGAGTGTCTTGTTACCAACGATTGGAATTTGTTGGTGATGCGGTGCTGGATCATCTCATCACAAAACATCTTTTCTTCACGTACACAGATTTGCCTCCGGGCAGGCTCACCGACTTACGGGCAGCAGCTGTGAATAATGAGAATTTTGCACGTGTTGCTGTTAAACATAAACTTCATGTACACCTTCGTCATGGATCAAGTGCACTTGAAAAACAGGTACTTGGTATTTTAATTTCAGTGTCCGTTATTTGGTTTATACATCCATTGGTCTTATGCTTTTTCACTTTCAGATTCGAGATTTTGTGAAAGAGGTTCAGAATGAACTTTCGAAACCGGGGTTCAATTCTTTTGGTTTAGGGGATTGCAAAGCTCCTAAAGTCCTCGGAGATATTGTAGAGTCAATTGCTGGGGCTATCTTCCTTGACACTGGATGTAATACAGCAGTTGTATGGAAGGTTAGATTTTTTATGTGGCCCATCTTATTTAGAGTTGAAAGCTTGTTATTAAGAATAAGATTCAACATCTGTAAGTGGTAAAAATATCTTGTGATTTTAAACAAGTCCTGCCAAACACCCTCCTAATACATTATCTTTTTATGGTCTTCGATAATTTTCATGTTGGTGTGTTTATTAGGTCTTTCAACCCTTGTTGCAACCAATGGTTACCCCAGAAACACTCCCTATGCATCCGGTCAGAGAATTACAAGAAAGATGCCAACAGCAAGCTGAAGGTCTAGAGTATAAAGCCTCCCGAAACGGGAACTTAGCTACTGTGGAAGTATATGTCGATGGTGTTCAGGTTGGGATTGCTCATAACCCCCAAAAGAAAATGGCCCAAAAATTAGCCGCACGAAATGCTCTTGTTGCTTTGAAAGAGATAGCTGAAGCCAAACAGCACGAAGAGGATAACGCGAAAGAGAAGAAAAACGGGAGCAACACCTTTACTAGACAAACTTTAAACGATATCTGTTTACGTAAAAATTGGCCCATGCCCCTATACAAGTAAGATATTTCCCTTCAAGTTGATTTTCTGCACTTAGAGAAGGTTCCTATTCATGATCAATCTTCTATATTCTAATACGCACATACTTCGTGCAACTCAAGTACATTTTTAAATGGCATTAGTTGTTTTCATCGAACAATATTAGTTGTAATGTTACTCAAGTTAATATACTTTTTATTGATAAAAATTTGAATATCCAGGTGTGTTCATGAGGGTGGTCCTGCACATGCAAAAAGGTTCACATTCGCAGTTCGTGTTAATACTTCTGATCGAGGATGGACAGATGAATGCATTGGTGATCCAATGCCTAGTGTGAAGAAAGCAAAGGATGCCGCTGCTGTTCTCCTCTTGGAACTTTTGAACAAATTGTATTCGTAACGATTCTTTTACACAAGCATCGATTGATTCTAGAGCTCGTTTGGAGGTAATATCAACCTCTACAAATTCATGTGTGAACGTCGCTTCATTTTTCATACGTCTCTGGAAAACTGTAGGAACTTCAATTTTTATCATTAGGTAGCAGCTATTTATTTATGCAAATAGTATTCGCACATTGCTTATTTTTTTCTTCTTATCATTTAAGGTAAGAAAAGCTGTTGCTTGATGAGGATATGAGTAGGAAAGATGGAAACAGAGTCTGTATTATCATTTTTTTTCTTCTTGATTTATCATTGAGTAATGTGGAAAGTTAAAAGATTTCTCTGCCTTTTGCTTTGTTCGTCTCTGTAGATCTCTGTATGCGATTTCATCTCTTACCATATAACACCCCCCCCCCCCCTTCACAGATTATTTTAGAAAATTACTATTTATTTTTTTATTATTTTTTAAACCATTCTCGTTATTTTTTTTTACTTTTCTCTATTACATTCTATTTACTGTATTAATATTTTTATATTCTTCTTAATATTATTGCTCAAAGGTAATGAACAATTTTTAAGGAAATGGAGGAAGTACTACTTTTCATTAAATCTCGTATCACTTTATCAGGAGAAAATAGTTTGATGGAGAGAATACTAATAACATATTGTACTTGAAAATTGTGAGGGGATTTTGCCCGAACGCCACAATGTTTGGTTATGTGTAGTTAAATTTCAATGATTAGAGCAGGTCTATTAGTAATTCAAAAGTATTTTGTGAAAAGTTATTTTTAATTATACTCAGTCAATTTAACATTGGTGATTTTTTTTTTCTAACATGTTCCACAATAATTTGTATATTTAAAAAATATTAAATTTTACATAAATTTTTTAATTTATGTAACTTTTCTATTACACCCTACCAAATAACATTATATAAATTTTACTTACAAAATTTATAACTTTTAATATTGCCTACCAAACATCCCCTTAGTGTACAATACAAACTCATTGAGTATGATTTATGAAAAAAAATTGATTAATTAAATTAAAAAATTTACAAGGTAAAAAAAACATTTTTTAAATTTTGTGTATACGTGTATTGTATTATATTATATTATTATTATTATTATTATTATTATTATTATTATTATTATGATGATGATGATGATGATGTTAATTTAAATGAGGGTGAAATTTTGAAAGTGAAAAAGTTTCTTGATAATCAAGAAACACCTGTACGGTCAAGTTGATTTTTCTTGGGTACATGTGGGCCCATTCTCGATTATGGAAATATGAAGAATTTGCGTATGATTTCTAGAAGATGAAGGCTGTGATAGAGATAGATTTACTTTCTCCTATTAAATTATTTAGCTCAAAATCTAGTATGCACTTAAAATTTTTAATTCTAATTTTAATTTTTTTAAAATATGCAATACACATTAAATTATGTGTTTTATAATTTAAAAATTATTAATTATTTTTAAAATATTACTGAATACTTTTTTAAATACTAGTATTAATTATTAAAAAGACAAATTTTGTTTTTTCAAAATCTAAATTTATACACATGTTGTATGATAGAATAGTTTTTTTCTTTTAAATATAATTTGAACTTAAATATAATATTAGTAATAAATTAATATGCTTTTTATAATCCATTAATAAAACATTTCTATAAACTTAAATATAATTATAAATAAATTATATTAATCGATTTAAATTTAAATTTAAATGTCTATTCATTATTTACTTTCATCTCAATGATCTATGGTAAACAAAATAAAATCAACGACAAACCGCATCTTCATTCTAGGTGGAAGAGGATTAATAGGGTGGATTGGAGCAAAAGATGAGAATTTTAGCAAGTTTTTTTTTTTTTTGGAGTGGTGTAAAAAATTGAGAGAATGTTATTTGGCCTTGTAAGTTTTAAGATATTTTGGTAACAGATTCTATTCTGCTCTGTCCTCGAATCCCTTCAGAAATCTTCTTCATTTTAGTAGATTTTTTACAGGGAGGAAAGGAAAATGATTGCTGTGGTTCTATGGAATGTGCATATTTTGACTTTTATTGAGAGAAAGAAAAAAATTATATTTAAGCAAATAAAGTTTAATTGGAGCATGAAAGTGGAAATGTTAAAGGTGAGAAGTTGGAGTTGAATTACAAGTAAAGCGAGAAGATATAAGGAGTTCAATTTTAAACTTGAGCAATTAATTTAAGAGTAGCTTTGAGAGTTTTGAAGTAATGCTAAGAATTCTATAATTTTTTTTAAAATTATTATTTTTTAAACAATTTTCTAAATCTTAATAATGTAGTACTCCCCCGTCCACAAAAATTGGACTACCTTGACAATTCACGGTTATTAAGAAAAGTTGATGTTGATGTGTAAAAGTGAGTGTATTAGTATAAAAAATATTTAATTATTAAATAAATACTTGATGTGATGGGTAAAAGTGAGTATATGTATATAAAAAAATGAAAATAATGATTGTAAGTTTTCCATTTTAGTTAAGTAGACCATTTATTGTGGACGACCGTTTAAGGCAACGTAGACCATTTATCGTGGACGGAGGGATTATATCTTAGAGTTATTTTTTATATCCGTACATTAATAAATTCCTTTTACCGTTAAAAAAAAAAGACACGAATGGTCAACCAAGCTACACGTTCGCAACACAGTGCTAAACCACATCAATAGTCAAAATCCCAAAAAATAAATTAAAAAATCAAAGCCTAAAAGGGATTAAGAAAGGGCTAAAATATCAGACTGTGACCGTGAAGCACGTGAAAGCGGTGACGTGTCACCATCTGAAATCATAAAACTCTTTCCCTACTACCAAAAAAATCAGGGCAAATCAAACAGAGAAAGTGGAAACCTCAAAAAATGAATAAAAAAGGAAGGGGGGGGGGGGGGGGCGGGTTGTGTTGTGGGGTACAAGTAACAACCCAAGTTGCTTGGAGCGACTATAGGTCAGAAAAACTAAATGAAGACACTCTCACCAGCCGCCTCCCTTAACCCTTCCTCTGTTTTATGTTTCTTCACTTTCTTTATTTATCAATTTTGTGAATTTTCAGTCGTTTTTATGCCCTTCTTCTCTTTGTAGTGAAACATTCATTGATTCTTGTGGGTTCGTGAAGAACGCCATTTTAAGGTACTTTTTCTCATTAATTGACTTATTGCTTTGTAAAAGCTCTCGACTTTGAGTTTCTGCTTGCTATTCTTGAGTTTTAATGGTGAGTTCACTTGCTCCGAGGACTTTTTTGGTGTTCCTCTTTTTTTTTTGAAAGGTTTCTTGGTGTTCTTTTGATGTTTTGTGATGTGGGATTTGATTGTTTAATTTTCTTAAAAGAAATTTTGTTTTTTTGGTTTCTAGTGCATTAGTGTTGTTCTGTATGAGTTGATAAACAGATTTTGGTTATTTGTGTTATTGGGGTATGATTGTTCTATGCTTTGATTAAATTTGGGGAATATTGCAACATTTTTGTAATGGATATTGCATTCTTCTTGAGGTTTGGGTATTTGGTTGTTATTTCTTTTAAGCATCTTCACCTTATGAAGCTAAATCGACTTCAAGCAGAACTCTTGTGCATATATTTGTGTTTTCAAAGGGCCATATTTTGAAGGTTTGCCCTTTGCCTCTTGTGCTAGTATTTTGTTCGGGTGGGGAAAGCATGTAATTTAGTCCAAGTGTAGTTTTGAGATCACTTTGCAATAACTGGAATTTTTTTCGGTGAATCCACTAAATGATTGTATATTGAATATTAAGGTGTACTTCGGTAGAAATACTTTGTATTGACTCTATAGTTTACTGAAGAATTCTTATGCTTGGGGATAATTGTTCTTGCTACTCTTATCCCCCTTTTTTGTATGATGCTGCTCTTTAGTTGAGGTTAGGATCGAGTCTAGCTGGAATTCATGAGATTAATCTTGCGTTGTCGTGGTAGCAATATGAGCAAATGCTCTGGACTTCAACTAAATATTTGCCAATTTCTTTGATAATAATGTTATTTTTTCTTTTGATGCTGCTATTGATAGAAGTTCTGCCTTTGATTCCATGACTGTAAAGTGTGTATTTATAGGTCATATTTTTAGCTGTCTCCAGTGTCTAGATAGTTCTTCACAACTCACTTTCTCCTTAAGTGCTCGATGAGATTTTTTTTTAATTTTAATTTTCACATTAGTATTAATTAAAACATTGAGATCCATTTCAGTATTATATGCCATTTACGGCATGCGAAACATATAGAGTTTTGCTTCTTACTCTTTTGACAAAAGAAATTTGTACTTCATAGGTTTTTTTATGATGTTAACAGCAGATATTGTTTGTGTTTGGCTGAAACTTATTTTAAATCTTATAAGCTCTAACATCGTATAAGTTGTCTTAAGAGCTTATAAGATGTCATTTTTAAGTAGTTTATAAGTTGTTAAAGTGTTTGGTTAATGCAACTTATAAGTTCTTTGACAATTTTATATTAAGATTTAATTTAATGTAAAATATATATATTTTTTTTTATCTTGAGGTAGAAGTTTGAGAGGGGTTGCATGGTCCTCGGTAGGTGGGAGTAAAATAATTTGAGATATTCTAACTTATTTAAAGCTTATAAGCTGTAAGAAGCTTATTTTAAGATCTTATAAGCTGTCAAACATTTTATTTTGCCAAACACTTTGAGGGTGCTTATGAGCTCAACCAAACACCCTCTTAATGATAGCTCCTGAACCATTATTTGTACATATAATTCATCTATGGGTCTATTTCTGTAGTTTCTCTTATGTCCTCATTGTAGCTTATAAGTTCTTTCTACATTATTGTTTTCTGTTAGTCCCCTTTTTCTTGGTTAGATGTTCTAGTTGTGTTACCTAGGTTGCAGCTCTTTTCTCGTTATCTTTTAGTTGAAATTGTGTAATTTCCAAGCACCTGTTACATCGTGATTCACTTTTATATATATTTGTTTCTTGGTTGGATGAATTACCAATTTATTTTTAATCATATGTTTTTTTACTGCCTTCATTTTATACTAATTGAGATTAATATTCTTTTTCTACCACTTATCCTGCAGAAAATGTTACGATCAAAGCATCTCTGTCCTCTCTCCCAAACAGCCAGATCATTTTTCCTAAATGGGTCAAGATGTAGCGCTGGTGATGGAAGTTCATGCTCTTGCTCCTCCGAAGATGACACATGTATTTCCAGAAGACCTCTCAGAGCAACTGTGCAACAATCCCAATTACAAGCATCTTCTTCCTCATTATTTTCAAAAGCTTCAGTAGGAGTGTCTTCTGTTGATACATCAAAGGAATCGAATGCTAAAAAAACGGATAACAGCCCTGCATCCGATACACTGAACAGACGAGAGACTGTTAGTTATGGAGACAACATTGATGCAACTCCACATATAGCAGACAATCTGGTTAAGGCAGGCATGGCAGCGGTAGGTCTTCTGTCTGACATAGTTAACTGTAGAATCCCAATGACAGAGGGGAGTGCCCTGCTCTCCTCATCTTCAAATTCTGTGATTGATCGTTCAAAGCCTGTTTCCAGCATCAGATCCGTGGATATTAAAACGTCTAGAAAAGCTAAAGTGTCTGTGAAGCCCTCATCTGAACAAACTGTCACAGGTGGTGCAAAAGGCAGAGCTGATCGATCAGGTTCTCTAAAAGGGGTAGCGAATGAGTCAAATAACGTATCAAAAAGTTCTGTAGACAGGAAAAGATCGATTCCTCAAAGACCAAAAGCTTATTCAAACCGCATCATTCCGAACACACAAAGTGATAACAATGCAGAAGGGTTTATGAGGGCAATGAGACAGCCAAAAGTAGCAGCTCCTTTGTGTAATCAGTTTATGAGCTCTAGTTCTGTTGTTGAAAGTGTGTCTCGTATTTTGTATCAGTTTAAGTGGAGTGCAGCTACAGAAGAGGCTCTTGGGAAGGTGAACTGCTCACTGGATGCTTACCAAGCAAACCAAATTCTTAAGCAGATTCAAGATTATACAGTTGCTCTTGGGTTTTTCTACTGGTTGAAACGAAAACCGGGATTCAAACATGATGGGCATACGTATACAACTATGGTCGGCATCCTTGGGCGTGCAAGACAGTTTGGGGTGATCAACAAACTGCTTGTTCAGATGGTCAATGATGGATGCGAGCCAAATATTGTTACATTTAATCGTCTGATTCACAGTTATGGGAAAGCTAACTATTTGAACGAGGCAATGAGTGTTTTCCGTCAGATGGGAAAGGTAGGCTGTGTCCCTGACCGTGTTACTTACTGTACACTTATTGATATCCATGCGAAAGCAGGGTATCTCGATGTTGCAATTGATTTGTATCAGAGAATGCAAGAAGCTGGGCTCTCACCGGATACTTTCACTTACAGTGTGATCATTAATTGCCTAGGGAAAGCTGGCCACTTAGCTGCAGCCCATAAGCTATTCTGCAAGATGGTTAATCAGGGCTGTGTGCCTAATTTGGTAACTTACAATATCATGATTGCTTTACATGCAAAGGCTAGGAATTATCAAAGTTCGTTGCAGCTTTACCGTGATATGCAAAGAGCTGGATTCCAGCCCGATAAGGTGACATATAGTATTGTCATGGAGGTTTTAGGCCATTGTGGCTATCTGGATGAAGCTGAGGCTGTTTTTGGAGAGATGAAACGGAAGAACTGGATACCTGATGAGCCCGTTTATGGTCTTCTTGTCGACTTATGGGGAAAGGCGGGCAATGTGGAGAAGGCTTGGGAGTGGTACGGGGCAATGCTTCAGGCTGGTTTATGTCCAAATGTCCCGACGTGCAATTCATTGCTTAGTGCGTTTCTTAGGGTACACCGTCTGAGAGATGCATACAACTTGCTTCAGAGCATGCTTGGTCTAGGTCTAAACCCTTCTCTTCAAACCTACACCCTTCTACTAAGCTGTTGTACAGAAGCCCAAACACCGTTTGATATGTCATTCTGTTGTGAGCTCATGACCGTAACAGGTCACCCAGCCCACAGATTCTTGCTCTCGATGCCTGCTCCTGGGCCCGATGGGCAGAATGTTCGGGACCACGTGAGTAGCTTTCTTGATATGATGCATAGTGAAGACAGGGAAAGTAAACGGGGGCTTGTGGACGCTGTGATCGATTTCTTCCACAAAACGGGGCTAAAGGAGGAAGCTGGGTCGATCTGGGAGGTGGCAGCACAGAAAAACGTGTACCCCGATGCAGTAAGACAGAAAAGCTCGTGTTATTGGCTCATAAACCTGCACGTGATGTCTGATGGAACAGCAGTGACTGCTTTATCAAGAACTCTAGCATGGTTTCGTAGGGAAATGCTGGCTTCAGGGGTCGGTCCAAACCGTATTGATATTGTAACGGGTTGGGGCAGGAGGAGTCGGGTCACTGGAACGTCGATGGTGAGGCAAGCAGTTGAGGAACTGCTGAACATGTTCAGATTTCCATTCTTTACTGAGAATGGAAACTCTGGGTGCTTTGTCGGGTGTGGAGAGCCGCTCAACCGGTGGCTGCTTCAGTCGTATGTTGAGCGGATGCATTTGCTGTAGTTTGCATAAGGAAGGCAGAAGGCTTGTTTATGTTACAGCCAAGTTTTGGTGTTGGAGTGGAAATCTAGCATGTATTTAATGTTCATTATGTGTAGCTAAATTCATGCTTTTGGTATATTTAATCTTGAATATTTTGCGGTGATAACCGTTATATCAAGTTTCTATTTGCATTTTTCTTTTGGTTTGATGCTACATCAATCTTGTCTTTTTCTTTGCTGCCCTTTCTTTGTTAGATGATAAGTTCTTGTTACAACGTGGGTGTGAATTTTGTGTATATTTTTAAATTAAAGTACTCGCTCTTTTCATGGAAATACGAACCAAGAAAAGTGAGTATATTAGTGTAAAATTATATAATAAAATAAAAAATATATTTTATTAATTTTTGTGACTGTGAGTATAATTTTATTTTGAGTTTATAAATTTCTATATTCCGTAATTTTGCTCTAGTTTGATTTTGGTCCTCATGAAATACACATTTTGAAATTAGTCCTGTAAGTTTGATTTTTTTTTTAATTTAATCCTTTTACCTGCTATAGCAGGTAAACATATATATACAATCATAATTAATTAATAATTAAGCAAACTATAATTAATTTACACATGTCATTTATATACACATACATATATCATATATAGCTCTATGTATGTATATATCTAGCTTTATAATTAATTAATATATTATAATATAATAAATGCTACACTTAATTTCTTAACAACTATATAATTATAATAATTATATTATTATTAAAAAAACAAACATATACATGGACACACATGTACAAATTTATATACATCATATATAAATAAAAAATAAAATTAAAAAGAAGATGAAGTGATGAATAATACCTGCATTTGTGAGTAGAACTTTTTTTTAAGAAGATGAATAGTACATGTGTGTCTATATACATATATATGTGTTATTTTTTAATAATGATATAATTAGTATAATTATTATGATTATATTTCTCACAGATTACTTTTAATATATTTTATGAATAATAATTATGTTTTAAATTAAATAAATGTGTTAGAAAAATTTTGGGACGGATTGTGGATCGGGTCGAACTAAAAATTAAAGAACAATGGTTAAACAACCACATATTTTGTTATCACTATAAAAAAAATACATTTTTTGTAACAAATTTATTTATAACCAAAGGTTAAATGGTTACAAAAAATAAGTTATTGTAATGATATTATTTTTTTCGTTACAAAAAATCTTATTTTAAATAACCTTAATATATATCATTACAAATAGCAAAAATTGGTTACAAATAATAAATAATATATTATAATAGATAAAAATATATAATATAAGTATATGAAGTTATGAAACTGAAATAATACTCAAGTTAAAAATATTATATTATTTGAAAAAGATTAAGTGAAATTTTTATATATCTCATAATTGAAAATAGAAAAATATTCTAACTAGATATTATGACAAAAATATTACCTTTATAGTTTAAAGAATTATGTATTGTGTTCTCAATAAAATAACTTTTATATCATAATTAAATTAGTTAGCTTTTTTAAAAGATCTTAATGTGTATATAATTTCTATATATATATATATATATTATATAAATGTATATATACACAATATTATATATATATATAAATATCTTAATAAATTTTATGATAAAGCAAAATAATTTAAAAAAGAACCTACACATGTCAAATTTTTAAAAATTGTATATGTGTGTTATTTGTCTAATAATTATATAATTATTATAATTAAATACTCCAGTTGTTTAGAAATTAAGTGTAATATTTATTATATTATAAAATATTAATTAATTATAAAACTAGATATATACATACATAGTTATATATGATGTATGTGTGTATATAAATGTCATGTGTAAATTAATTATAGTTTGCTTAATTATTAATTAATTATAATTGTATATATATGTCATGTGCTTAGTAAAAAAGAAAAAGAAATTAAAAAAATCATGGGTTACCTGTTAGGTTACCTGCTACTATAGCAGGTAAAAGGACCAAATTCAAAAAAAATTCAAACTTATAGGACTAATTTCAAAATGTGTATTCCATGAGGACCAAAATCAAACTAGAGCAAAGTTACGGGACATAAAAATCTATAAACTCTTTTATTTTTGTTTGAGATGTTCAAATAAGATTAGTGTAAAAGTCGAGGGGAGACGGAGAGTAGTTGTTTTATTGAAATATACTAATTTAATAGAATTAATTATTATTATATTACAAAATATTAGTTTTATTTGTGAGTAAATCTGATGTGTACCAAGTGCATCGTGCAATTCAAGTGTATTTTTAAAAAGTTACACAAATTATTACTGAAAAGTTACACTATTAAAGATACACTTTTTAATAATAACAAGTGTGTCTTTTCAGTAGTATTTTGTGTAACTTTTTGAAAATAAACTTGAGTTGCACGGTGCACCTGATGTATACAAGACTAAGGTCTATTTGTGTAATGTAACATCACATATTTTGTATGTGTTTAAATAAATGGTATGTACTTGAATTTTATGTTTAATTTTGACTTTATCAAAATATACAATGATATATAGAACTGTGGTTTTTTTTTTTTACTTTTTTATAATTGGGGCATTATTTACTTTTTAGGGTATTAGTTATTATTTATTGGGATATTAGTAATTACTGTTTATAGTATTTTTTTAAAAATCAAGTGTTTATGGCGCTCAAGAATCACTCAATCAATAGTCGTTCGCAAATCAGCAGCCGTTGTTTGAAAAATAATTTTAGACCAAAAAATATCGACTCTGATCATTTTAAATACATAAATAGTACTTCAATATTTGATATTTTTCAATGAATTCTGAAATTATTTTAAATGAGATTGTTTTTGTTGAGATACGATATACGACGTTGAACTAGTCGAAACTTTAATACTATAAAAGAATTCCACCTTATCTAAAAGTACAAATTCATTGAAATATAAAATTAATTAGTTTATCTTGTTTCTTTATGGTATGGGATTAATACAAACTTATATACAAATTTCTATCGTAAAAATATCCGTTTATTTTTTAAATTTGAGAGTCTAAATCGGGTTGGACCAGATTTATTTATTTATTTTTCAAATTCGCGCAATTTGTAATTTTAATTTTTTTTGCTCCCAAACATTTTACAATTTTGGCTAATACATGTTATTCTAAGACAAATTGTGTATTACATCAGACTAAATGTTATTTGGGTAAGTTACATATAAGGTCATTTAAGATAGTGTTATTACATAGGAGAACACAAAAAACCCCATGTTACCAGGAGGGTCAAAATGTGGGATCCACCTGAAAAAAGTGAAAGTAGCTCACGTCCTAGGCTATTGTGCGTAGTCAGACCTCTCTCTCTCTCTCTCTCTCTCTCTCTCTCAATAAAAAATTCTGACACCTACACTTAATTGAAAACCCCCACTCCACCCCATTTTTTTAGAATTCAAAACACAAAGTCACCCCACCCCAACCTCTCTTTCTCTCTCTCTCTCAAGAACCGGCGACCACCCCCACCCACCTCCGCCGCTGCCCCCACCCACCTCCACCGTCGGTGACACCACCAGATCAAGCCATGCCGTCGTGCATCCCCCTACGCTCTCCTTCCGACGCGACGCTAAAGATCATATATAATATTATATCTTTTAAAATTTTAATTTTTAATTTCAACAATCAAATCTATCATTTCAAATTATAATATATATATATATATATATACATATATGTAACATTAAATATTGTCATTTTTACAAATATTTTGGTTATTTCGGTATAAAACCAAAATTTTCGATTTTGATTTTTTTGATTTTTAATAAATATGGTTCGGTTTCTTATAATAATTAATTCAGTTAGTTCGATTTTGATTATTTTGTTCGATTCGATAACTGAACCGAACCATGCTCACTCAGTATTACAAGTAAATTAACGATCGAGCATATTCATTTACTTCTTATTCTTATGATCCATAAATGTTAATGATGGATTGAATTGGTAAATGAGAATTAAATAGAATTGTTATATTTATTTGGGTAAGGCGGTGGTAATCCCAGCTGCACACCTTGTTGGAACTTATGCACAGAACCCCCCACCGGATAATTAGCCGCGTGATGTCTCGGGCCGATGGCCCCCCCCAAATGCTCCTAACCGGTAGCAGAAAGTAGAACTCTTTGTCGCCAATTTGTAGAAGATCTTGAGAGTCGAGCTTCACGGGCGGGTTACCCGGGAGGTGGAGAACGCCCTCGACGAAGCAGCTATTTTTCCAAGCACCTCCAGGGCGAAACGACGGTGTTGGAAATCATAGAAGATGCGGACGTGGTGGCGGTGCTGCTCCCCATTTCTCAGAAATAGGGTTCCAATCGCAATTGGAAGAATATAAAATAAAAAATTTGGGAAAATCTCTTTTCCGTGAACCAGGAGGAAGAAAGAAAGCATCCGGAGGGTTGTGACCGTCGATTTGAGAGAAAAGGGGGGGAAAGAGAAGAGGGGATTGAAACCCTAATAATTTTCGCGCTGAAATTAGGTCTCTCCGTTAGTCAACTAACGGCAGGACCAATTTTGATACTAAAAATGTACTTTGGTGACCAATTTTGATAATGGATAAACCTGGGGTACCAAAATCGAAAAAGAGTAAACTTTGGGTACCAAAAATGATATTTTCCCTAATAATACATTCTAAAAAGAAAAGGAAAAAGAAAGACAAAGTTATATCTGTTGTATCTTATCTCATTAAGAATATTACTTGTAAAAATTAATATTGTTGATTTAAAAGTTAACATGAGAACTAACTCATTAATATTAGGATTTAAAAGTTAATATGAGAACTAACAATTAACTAGTATGTACTGTGCACAAAGGCAAAAAATATATTTTAAAAAGAAAGCTAAAAGAAAGACAAAATACATAAAAATTTACAGATTTTCCTTTTTAGAACATTCCAAAAAAACTTGATGGCCAAATATTTTTTTCTTTTATAAACTTCACTATCATAATATTTACATTTTCACATAAAATATTACTCCCTCCGTCCACGATAAATGGTCCACGTTGCCTTAAATGGTCGTCCACAATAAATGGTCTACTTACCTAAAATGGAAAACTTACAATCATTATTTTCATTTTTTATACACATATACTCACTTTTACACATCACATCAAGTACTTTTTTAATAATTAAATATTTTTTTATACTATTACACTCATTTTTACACATCAACATCTACTTTTCTTAATAACCGTGCACAGCAAGGGTAGTCCAATTTTCATGGACGGAGGGAGTATTTTTTTGGACCCACACATACTCAATCCAACTAATTTCTTTATTTTATAAATAAAATTTTACCAAATTACCACTCAAATTTCATTTTATTCAACTTTTTATTTTAATATGTGTGGTCCTCTCATCCTTCAAGTTCTTGTGGAAGGGAGATTATTATTATTATTATTATTTATAAAACTAGTTATTCTCTCGTGCGATGCACGATTTAATATTCATAATATTTTAATATTAGAGAAAATATATTATAAATTTAAACTAATTAGTTTATTCTATTCTTCCAATAATTGTTATTTATTAATTTTTCAACTTTTTTGTTAATAAGTAGTTTATGTGAGGTAATATATGTATAAGTATCTCATAATTATTTAATTACTTATATATATTTATATTATCTTTTCAACTAATAAAATACTAAAATTTGAAAAATAATATTTAGCATTGAAAATACTAATAAAATTTTCTTAAATTCAAGTAGTGAACTATATATCAAAATCAATGAATAAATAATATTAAGGTAATAGAATTAATAATTTAGATTTGAATTATATTTTACATAGAATATGAATGTGAATTAAAACTAAAAAAAAAAGACAATGAATTTGAATAATAGTAGAGATGCACCAATTAAAATTGAATAAGAGTTTACACCTTTAATATGTACTCTATTGTGGAGGAAGCCATTATTATGTTTATATATAAATATATATAATATGAATATTTTAAAATAAAGGTCTATAGAGAAATAGGGGTTGATTCCCAAATAAAAGAGATAAAAGATAAATTTTGTCTAAGAGTCTTTAAGGTATGATGATTGATGCGGAATATCGCTATTAAATATTTGTGCAAATTGAATATGAGAAAAATAGTTTAGAGTAACATATGTGTAATTTTATTTTTGAAATAAGTTAAAACATCGAAATATAATTTAATTAAAAATACATTGATGTCATCAAGACTTCTTTATATTTTGCAAAAGAATTGAAAAGCCACTTAAATAAAATTAGTCTTTTGAAATATAATTTACTGAAAATGCATTGATGTCATTATAATTTGAATTATGACTAATTTATATTTTGTAAAGAAATTGAAAAGTCACTTAATTAAATAAGGTTAATTAGTCTTTTGAAATTTTAATATGGGTCTTTTCAAAATTATCAATAATTAAATCTAATTATATCATTAAATGAAATAATAATATTAATAATTTTGGAAAGTAGGTTATAAATTTAAAAAAGTTTCCAAAAAAGGAATAAAATTTTGTTATTATATAGTTATAGAAGTTAAAACTACTAATTTACAACTTAATATAAAAACTAATGGAATTAAGGGAATTACCCCATAGATACACAACTTCTAATTTTTTTACTATTCACCCGGGGCAAAATCCTTATTTACACTTAGGCCTGGTTTACCTACAATTCCCATATTCCACTCACCCTCCAACTCATTACCCACCCCCCTCAATTTATTATTTTATATACACTTTATTATTTTACAATTTTAATTTTAAAATACTGTTTTTTATGAATTCACTTCCCCTCCTTTTATAACAATTTAAATTTTAAATTTTAAAATTTTGATATTTAATGTTGTATTAACATTTAAAAAAAATCTTTTATGAATTTGAATTCAATTTTCCATATTTTCATAATAATTTGAATTTTATTAACTTTACTTAATGTTACACTAACAATTTTACATAAAATTTTAGAAAAATATATGGATACAACTAATTTTCACAACATATAATTGGAAAAAAATTAAGAGTAAAATCGAAGAACTAAGTCAAACCAACAAAATATTCATACGTTCAAAAAAAATAAAATAAAAGTTCAAATGTTTGTAATCATAGTTCAAATCAATTGATTGTCAAAGTTCAATTATAATTTTTGTTCCAATAGCTTTCATTGTTCAGTAATATAAGTTCAAAATGAATTACGAAAATTTTAAAACTTCTTAACAATAGTTCAAATTCATTTGTTGATATGGCGAACTAATACGTCGGTTCCAGAAATAATCCCCAAGGTTTGTCAGGTCACCAGAGCCCATCTGAGCTGGAGAAGGTCCAGAGCTCGCCCGTCTGTGGGTACACCGGAGCTCGCCCGATACCCTGGAATCTGGTCAAGGCTCGGGAGCTCGCCCGACCTACCGAAGCTCGCTGGGAGCTCGCCCATGAGCTCACTTGTTAGTCAATAGGACCCCGATGACGCGCTCTTTTTCCCTCCGTCCGGTTTATCCACAAGGGTGGTTTACGGCGAGGTTTTTAATGAGGCCCATCTAGTCTAAGGCATAGTAGTAGGACGAGGCGTGATAGGGGAAACAGTGTGAGAGATCGAGACGAGGGTAAGGAACCCTCGTCAACACCGGAAGCCACATAGGCTCGTAAGGTGCCGTCTCACACTCACACACCTATAAATAAGACCTCTCTTGTACTATTCAAATGACTCTCTCACAATTCTGAAAATCAATACAATTCCTATTACAATATTTCTCTCTCTAAACTCTCTACTCTCCCTCCCAAGAACACAAAATCATAAGATTATTGTTTGATAGGATTAATCCGTCGTAAAGCCACATAAACGAACACGATTAACAAATTCTATCAACATCATTGATTGTCAAAGTTCAAGTATAATTTTGTTTCCAAACTTTTCTATTGTTCAATTATACAAAAATAAGAGTATAATTGGAAAAAGTTCAAATGCACGAGTTATAAATGAATTATTTAAAGTTCAAATGCTCGTAAATATAGTTCAAATATATTAATTGTCAAATTTCAATTATAATTTTGAATCAACATTTTTTTTTTGCTCAACAATATAAGTAGAAAATGAATTATATTAAATCTCACATCAATATTCATAAGTGCTAAAATACAAGTAAAAGTTCAAATCTATTAATTGATAATTTCAATTGGAAATTGCTTACAGTTCAAATTTATGGTACAAAATACATACAAAAATATATCCACACAGACTGAAGTATATATTTAAGTATATATAGACATCCAAAAGAAGCATATCCAGACAGAGAGCATAAATAAATTTTGTAGCAGCAAATTTCCAAAATAAAAGGCATAGATGGGTATGACATGGTTTAAAATCATCTTTTTTTTAATCAATACATTTGTTTCCAGAGAGAGAACCACAATCTCTGTTATCAAATTGTTGTCATCGCCGAATCCTCACTGCAGCAAATCAAATCCCCGTAATGCTCCTTGACCGGAATTTGAATCGCCATTGTCGGAGTGGAAGCACAACAACCAAGAAGAAGAAGACTCACCATCCCCTGTTTCTACGCCGCCGAACTCGCCGAAGTTTGAAGTTGTCCCTAGCTGCTCCTACGCCATCCTTTGTCATTACCTCGGTTTGAAGGAGAGAGAGAGAAAGAAAGATAAAGAAAGAGAGAGAGAGAGAGAGAGATCTTTGACCAAGCATTGGGATACGGTTCTGTTTTCAAAATTCTCACCGGAATCACAGGCGGTGGTTGCACGAAGGCTGGGGCGGTGAAATTGATTGATTTCATGCGCCGAAGTACGAAGGAGTAGGGCGAGACTTCAACTCCAGCGAGTGCGGCGCTACTTTAACTCCGGAAGGACGGAGTGGGGCGTCGTTTTGGATCTTGTCCCACCAGCCATAACAACAACCACTAGAAAACTCACACCTTTTCCTTGAAGAGAGACGAGAGATAGAGAGATATATAATGGAGAGAATGGAGGTTATTTAAAATGGATCAATACCGCTAGTATATGTCATTTATTAACGTGATATGTCTGTACTGCCAGTGGAGTAACCCTAACTCGTACCATCCTGCACTAATGACAATACAATAAATAAATTAGAATTTTATGTATTGGGGGTAAATAAGGTTTTTGAATCGGTTAAAGAGTAAAAATCTCTTAAGATAAGTAGTTTATAGTAAATAACCCTAGAATTAATTAATAATGTCCCAAGTATAGAGTGTAGATAATATTTTTTAAAAAGGAAAGCTAAAAGAAAAAAAGACAAAGCATTTATCTATTACATAACACATTATTAATTAATATTATTGACCTAACAGTTGATATAAATTACTAATGTACTATGCACAAAATGCAGATAATACCATTTGGAAAAAAAAATAAAGTGGTTAGGTGCGTTCTCCTTTCACACACAAGACACACTATCCATCTATTCTAGACTAGCACGCCCACATTTATTATTTATATCGTGTTTTTATTTGTAAATATATATATATATATATATATATATATTGAGAATTATGTGTATACAGTATATATATATAGAGAGAGAGTGTATGTATACATCTGCCTGTAGTTCTGTGTACTCGCCTCACCGTCGATCGCTCTTCTTCCAGATTTCTATAAGTCTCTCTCTCTCCTCTCTGTGATTTTGTACAGAATACAGAACCTATGTATAGATTCAGTAGGTTTAGCAATAAAATCGATGCATGCAATTAAGTAGCTTGTTACCACAGAACCAGAAATGGGGCCTAAGAAGCGGACTGTTGCTCCTCGCTCCAGGGCATCCCAGCCGCCATCATCGTCGGTCGAGGCGGAGGCGGCGGATGCCACTCCTACCACCGGCGGTGCCTCGAACCTCGAGCAATCCGATACCAAAAATCCTGCAAAACCCGAGGCGAGAAATGGGGAAAAAAGCAGTAATAATGCAGCAGCAGATTTTGCCATGATAAAGCTCGAATGTGAGAGGGCGCTGACGGCGTTGCGGCGAGGGAACCACACCAAAGCCCTAAGATTGATGAAGGATTTGTGCTCGAAACACGAGAATTCCCCACACTCGGCGTTGATTCACCGCGTCCAGGGGACTGTGTGTATGAAGGTGGCTTCAATCATCGACGATTCCAATGCGAAACAGCGGCATTTGAAGAATGCAATCGAGAGCGCCAAGACGGCATCGACTCTATCCCCTAGTTCGATCGAGTTCGCACATTTCCACGCGAATTTGCTGTACGAAGCGGCGAATGATGCCAAAGAGTATGAGGAAGTGGTGTTCAAGTGTGAGCAGGCTTTATCAATTGAAAACCCCGTGGACCCTGCCAAGGAGAGTTTACAAGATGAGAAAGAGCACAAGCTTTCTACCCCAGAGGATCGAGTTTCCAATGTCCAAAATGAGCTCCGAGCATTGATCCAGAAGTCAAATATCGCATCTATTTCATCATGGATGAAGAATCTGGGCAATGGGGAGGAGAAGTTTCGGCTGATTCCAATCAGGAGGCCTCCTGAGGATCCAATGGAGTTGAGATTTGTTCAGGCAAAAAGGCCTAATGAGATTAAGAAGGCCACTAAAACGCCTGAGGAGCGAAGGAAGGAGATTGAGGTGAGGGTAGCTGCTGCTCGCCTTTTGCAGCAGAAATCAGACTCTCCTAACGATGGGGATAATAATAGCAAGGACTCAAGCTCAAGCTCGCAAAGAGTAGGGGAGAGGAGGAAAAGTGGGAATGTGAGGAAAAGTGGATCATCAGATGACAAGAGGGCTAGGGTTAAATCATATTGGAACTCTTTAAGTTCGGAAGAGAAGAAAATGTTGTTGACGAATAAGGTAGTGGATATAAGAGAGCATTTTAGTTCATCAAAGGATGGGTCAATTAGTGAAGTGCTTGATGAAGCTTTATCTTATGGTGAAGCAAATAGGGTATGGAGATTCTGGTGTTGCTGCATCTGCAACGAGAAATTTCCTGATACTGATTCATTTATGCAGCATGTTGTGGAGCATATGGGAGCGCCTGTGCAATCAGTTCTACCAGAAAATGTGGAGAATAAATGGGCTGAAATGCTTCTTAACTGTTCTTGGAAGCCTTTGGACTTAAATGCATCAATTAAAATGCTTGACAAACAGCAAAATGCAGACGATATGAAAGAATGCTTTGTTGATACTTACTGCAATGAATATGACTGGGATTCACCACCACCTGAAAAGAAGCAGCCCGGTAAGATTTGCAATGGTACTGTGCAGGATGTCGTGGAGCTTGAAGATGGGGATTGTATGGAATGTGATGGAAATCAAACTAGTAAGGAAAGTCCACTTCATGAGCACTGGCCTTTATCTGATGATCCCGAGCGTGCAAAGCTTCTAGAGAGAATTCATGCCATTTTTCGGTCACTTATTGAACACAAGTGTCTGGCTTCTGGACACCTTAGCAAGGTTATACACTTTGCAGTGGAGGAGCTGCAGGGTATAGCTTGTGGTTCTCAACTGAACTCTAACATGGGAAGAACACCTTTATGCATCTGTTTTCTGGGTGCTCCTGAGCTTGAGAAAATCTTGAACTTCTTGCAGGATATTTCTCACTCTTGTGGATTAAATAGATATTCTGGTAAAAATAACATAGTAGATGATTCAAATGTTGCTAGTCGTGATGGTGACATTATGGAGAAGGTAATTTTCAGTGAAGATGCTTCATTTTTGATTCTTGATGAACATTTTTTTCCCCACAATGTCTCTTTGGTATCATATGATAAAGTGGTTAATAATGATTCTGGCGCACCTATTGCATCTCATATCAGCTCTGAGAAGGATGTTGTACTTGATTCAGATGCATTAATGTCCTGGATATATACAAATACAAGTGCCTCAATTGGTGACCAATTGGCATCCTGGAAAAGTGCTAGAGTAGAAAAAGCTCAAGAAGGTCAAGAAATCCTCGAGCTGCATGAAAAGGAATCTAAGCTTCTTCAGGATTTGTGCAAGGAAAAATGTGAGCTTTTAAGTTATGAGGAAGCACTGCAGGCTGTGGAGGACTTGTGTTTGGAAGAAGGAAAAAAGAGAGAGCGTCAAAGTTATAGAAAAATCCTCAATGAAAGGCAGGTTCTCATAGAAAATGACAGTAAACTTTCAGTTTTAAGCAAAAGATTCGAGTTAGATGCGATAACAAATGTTCTCAAGGATGCAAACTCCCTATTAGTCAATCAATTTGGTCTCGAGGAAACTTATAATAGCATTGCATCATATTCGGATGACCTAGAATCTGGTGAAAATGATGCAAAGGAAGACCTGAATCAAGTGGATTCTTGCATTGAAACCGCAATACAAGGACAGAAGGAACATGTTTCTACTGAGGTTTGTGCCCTTATTTATGCTTTCTAGTTTCTTTACTATTGCTTATTTTCTTTAGGGATGTCTCACTTTTATGCATGGTTTAGGTCAGCAAACTAGATGCAAGAATCATGAGAACACATTCAGGGATGCAGCAGTTGAAAGTTAAGCTTGTGTCTGCATCTTCCCATGATTTTAGATCAATCTTGGTCCCTCTACTGAAATCATTTATGCGGGTCAGTAATTTGTGAATCACATAATGATGTATAGCCTCTGTTACTATTTTATTGCCTTTTGGAGATGAGTTGTAGGTTTATTATTTCTTTAATTCTTGCAGGCACGCTTGGAGGATCTGGCAGAGAAAGATGCTACAAGGAAATCTGATGCTGCAAGGGAGGCATTTTTAGCTGAACTTGCTCGGGATCCTCTAAAGGGTGCTGCAGGAGTTGATAGTTTAAAGCACGTGCATGAGAGGACAAAGGAAAGGAAGAAGAGTAAGGAGAACAGGAAAAACAAGGATCAGAAGGTTTGATCAATTCTGCTTGATGGTTTTTATTCACCTCTACTAGGAAATGAAGGTTGCTGATTGATTCTGAATTATCATTTTTATTGCTTTTGCAGGCTGCACACAGTTCTGACTTGCAAAATCAGGCTGCTGCAGAGATGTATGTCTCTCTTTCCCAGATCAAGCATATTAATGCAAATGCTCTATTTATATCTTTAAAGTACTTTTGCTAAATTTCAACATTGGATGCATGAGTAATGTGTATCTTGCTTCAGATTGCTTCCAAGTGTTCATGAAGAGGAGGGTCCAGTTTCTCAAATAGCTGTTCCTTTACCTGACGATGCCTTACAACTAGAGAAAGAAGTTTACGAACGCCGAATTGAACTTGAAGCTGAAGAGAAAAAGCTTGAAGAAACTTTGGAATATCAAAGACGTATAGAAAATGAGGCCAAGCATAAGCATTTGTCTGAGCAGCATAAAAGACTATCGGACACAGCTACTGAGAAGACCGAAACAATTGAAATGCAAGATGCTAATTGGAGTCAATATGATAACGGAAAGTATGCCAATGAGCAATTGACAGATAGAACGGTGAACTTGCCATCTGAAGTCTCCTTTGTCTGAATTCATAACTACATTCTACTTTGATTGATAATAACTGGAAGAGGACTATCTAGATTAAAGTGCGAAGATAGTTCTCTTTCGAGAAAGAAAGACAAAACAAAATTTGTTTAATGGATTTCTAACTCGTTTTCTATAGGACCCCGTTTTAATAGATTTGTATATCACTTTTGTATAGGATTCTATGATGCGTAAGGATGGATTGGCTAACATTTTGCAGGGTTTACCAGAGAACACTGGAAGCGAGAATTTATTGAGAACTGGTACCAATCTTATTGTTAATAGGGAAAGTAAAGCTTAATGTAATTATTGATTTTTTTGGGCTGACTTATATTTATACATGCCATCATCTCACCCTTTTCTCCAGGCTTACCAAATGGAGATATTCCACAGGATGATGGGCATTTTATCGAACAACGATCAGGAAGGAGAGGTCGACGGCACAAGGGTCTGCAGAAGTTGGTAGATGGAAAGAATCTTGTGCTGAAGCCTGACATGGAGAATAGTGATCCTGATCAACCTAGATATGGAAAAATATCCCATGGGGATGGCGGTATGTATATTTAGCAAAATTATTGTCGGCTATAATTTGATTTTGCTTTTGTCGTATTTCAGTAGAGTTACGTTAGCCATATGTTTTCTCTAGGGACTAGGGTACTGCAGTTTGGTTTATAAAGTCCTAAATTGGTTTTTGATTATATGTGAAAGTAATGTACATCTTAGTGCTTGGAAGGAAAGTTAACCTAGATCTTTTGTGTAATAGTGCCCATTCACAAGTTTAGAAGGATAACCTGCTTATTCTTTTCAATAGCAACATGTACGTTCCACTAACATAACCCCTAATGGACAATTGCGGAAACCCACTTAAAATATAAATTAGGAAGTAACAAAAAATTAATATGACAGTATGAAGCTATCACCAAATAAACTTGGTTGGAAGTTCACATCGAGATATTACATTCAGATCCAACCCAGTCATTTATTACATCTAACATGCTCATGTGGAAGCATCATGTAAAGTAACAACTTAGAGTGAAAAAGAAGCCCTTTCATTGTGCTTCTCCTTTACCAATTTATTGTGAAGTGATGGAAGCTTGTACTGAGTTAATCTATTATAGATCATTTAAGTCATATGTACTCGCAAGTATGTATTTGTACTTGTAACATATATAATGGACAAGTTCTATATTTTATTTCTTTTACTTATAATGTCGGTATATCATAATAAATGATACTCCCTTTCCCCTCATCCCATACTTAATATCTACATTTCCAAAAAAGGTCCATGCCAAACTTCTTGCGACTTCCATTTTTGGTAAAAAAAAAATACACTAGCCCACCTTTATTAAACCCACTAAAACATCACTTTATCACTTTTTCAATAAAATATTATTTTTATCACTTTATTAAATCATCTACTCTATCATTAGAACATCACTTTTATCACTTTTTCTTAAAACCCATGTAAATAGTAAACTGGAAATTAAGTACGGGGACGGAGGGGGTGACATATATTATAATATAAATATATTTAACTATAATTTGGAGTGGGTGGGGGGCTACATTGTGGCCTTGGTTAGGGTACTTTGGTATATGTTTCAGCCTCTCTTTGTGCTTCAGCATTTTAATAGCATTAGAGCTGTTCTATGACTATTGTTATCTTCACTTCATGAAGAAAAGACTGATTAGTTCGTTACATAGTTTACCTTAATTATGTTAACCATTTGTTGTTACACAGTTTGTCTTTATTATTTATGTATTTAGAAGTGAGAGAACTGAATAAAGCAATATTGGACAAAATTTCTGATATATGTCCTGTTAATCTTGAATATCTCTATGATGCGAAATCATTAAGTAACTGTTACTAAACTTCTTCTAGGGGAAGGCATCCATCTCAGTCATGGTCAAGTTTCCTTGTATAGCAATGTTTGCATTGATTCTGTCATGGACGCATGGTCAACTTTTACTTGCCAGTACTTTTTAAACATTGTCAGCCATTTTGTTCTGTCTTCTTAACTCACCATTTGTATTATACATGGTAATGCAAGTCCCTGATAGTTTCTGCATTATTTTCTTTTATTGTCCAAGTGTCATCAATCCATAAGTGATGCTTCAGTTACCCATGACCCTATTACTGCATGGATAGTTCTGTTGTTATTGATCTATTTTCTTTTGTTTGTGGTGTTTTAGTATTCAATGAGATGAGTAATCTGTAGTAATGTCTTATGATTATGAGGGTTTTGGTCATTGACTATTGTGGTTAAAAATTTAGATAAAGGGCATAAAACATTAATAGAGCGACAGGCGGAGGTGGATTACGAAGAAAGGTTTCAAGCTGACCTGAAGAAAGCCGTAAGCCAAAGCATTGGTATCTCTCCTATGTACCTTTTACTGTTTATCTTCTTTATAATTGTGCTTCTACTACAGTGAGGGTAATCCAAAATCATATACACCTTCTGATAGAGTTATGATGATCGAGAAAATCTACGTACGGAAATAGATAAATAAATCCTCAAAACAAGGCCACAGAGATATCTGCCCAAAACCTAACTAATTTTCTTGGATACCCTACTGCTGGAAAACTGAAGTACAAATAGACTAATATCTAACCTAACTTGAAAGCGCGGGCTATTTATTCTAGACTTAGTACTTAATAAAAAAGACTCTTAACTAAAATCCCACTACTAAATCATAAAAGATAATTATAAAGAGACTCCTATTTCCTTTTGTGGATGTTTCAATACAAGGTTCCATTTCCTAAAATGAAAACAATTTAATTTATAGACTTGTTGCCACTTACATTTCCCTTTATTCCATAAAGGTTACCTTGATCACATTCTCTTCACTTAATGTCCTCAGAATTGACTATAGGCATCGTTTTCTACCTCAAGATTTTCAACTCCACAGAGATCAAATCCTCTTCTTTCAGAGAGAAATAGCAAATGATTTTGATCCATATACTTTCACAATCTTGCTCGTTAAAATTATTAACATGTCCAATATTATGCCGGGTATCTCATGCAGATCAGGCATTACAATTGATATTGAATCTGCATTGTTAGATGATCACCTTTCAAAACCTAGCAACTCATATTTCGTGTGATTTAATCTTGTCAGATGGTGAAAATGGGAAGGATACATATGGAACTGGGCTAAAAAATGAAGGTGGTGAATATAATTGCTTTCTCAACGTCATAATACAGGTTAGTATTAAACCCCGTGTTCATTGTTTCGTCGAATAGTTCACTTGTTCATTTATTGTTAGTCTTCATCCCTAGGCTGAGCCTGAGAATTTTGTTTTGTCCTTTAGTCCTTATGGCACCTAAGACGGTTTCGAGATGAATTTTTGGGGAAATCATCATCAGAGCATGTTCATGTTGGCGATCCTTGTGTTATATGTGCATTGTATGATATCTTTATTGCTCTGAGCGTGGCAACTAAAAATAACAGGAGAGAAGCTGTTGCTCCTACCTCTTTGAGAGTTGCTCTTAGCAACTTGTATCCCGATAGTAACTTTTTCCAGGAGGTAACTTCAACAACTGCAATTATGTGGTTTTGGTACGATGTATATTTAAGGGGAGATAACTTTTCAAGTCCTATAAGTTATCCTTATTTCAGTTCCACTCTTGTCGACTTTCACGAATTGGTAATCCTGTAACTTTCAATTTTTGACATTTTGGTCCGTTATCTGGCTGTTAGAGATCAAACTTTGGGCTGATCTAACGTGGCAGATGTTGATTTGTGTGTATGGCGGAGTCCAAATGGTTAACCAGATTTTGACCTCTCACAACTGGTTACTGTACCAAAATGTCAGAAAATTGAAAATGGCAGGACTATTTCAATTTGTGAAAGTTGGCAGGACTGAAATCGAAGTAGGGTAATTTAGAGGACCAAAAAAACTATTTTCCCTATATTAGATTCACTATGACTACGAGGTCTGAAACTCAACTCACTATTACTATATTGTGGTGAACTTGTAGGGTCAGATGAATGATGCTTCTGAGGTGCTGGGGGTAATATTTAATTGTCTCCACCAATCATTTACTCCTGCATCCGTTGCGACAGGTAAGGAATCAGTGGATGACAGCTGCGCAGGCCCCTGTATTGCACATTCAATTTTTGGAATGGACATGTTAGAGAGAATGAACTGTTACAACTGTGGGTTGGAGTCCAGATGTCTGAAATACACATTTTTCTTCCACAATATAAATGCCAGTGCTCTCAGAACAATGAAGGCATGCCTTTTTTTTACCCAAGTCTCTATAATGCGTAATTGCTTTATAGTGTTTGTGGTTCCTAAAATTGGAAATATAGATGAATTCTTGTACGACTTAATGGTTAATCAATGCAACACCCTTCAGGTTATGAACCCAGAGAACTCCTTTGATGAGCTTTTGAACCTGGTTGAAATGAATTACCAATTAGCTTGTGATCATGAGGTTGGTGGCTGTGGGAAGCTTAACTATATCCACCATTTTCTCTCCACTCCTCCTCATGTTTTCACTACAGGTGCCTTTCCCATTGTTAATTGACTACTGTTATTTTATTTTTGTTTCTTCAAATTATTTATCTTGAAGGTTATGTTATATATACTTCGGTCTTTATTGTGATTGCCATGTTATTATTTTATTTTTATTGTGTTTTCTAGTTTAGTCGTTCTATGTTTAGTACGTAGATCGTTATTTATTCTTTCTTGTTTTAGATTGTAACCCTTTGTCTTTCTCCCATTATCATAGGGGCATGTCCTGCATCAGTAATATATTCTATGCTTGCCTAGAGTGAGCTTCTCTTTTGTCGATACTAATGCCTTTTCTGTGCCTTGTAGTCCTGGGTTGGCAAAATACTAGTGAGAGTGTTGAAGATATAACAGCAACATTATCAGCTCTATCCACGGAGATTGATATCAGTGTCCTTTATCGCGGCCTTGATCCACAAAATAGACATCGCCTGGTTTCTGTGGTGTGTTTTTTTATTGCCAAGTCTTACTGAAATCTCAAGTTCATTACTGTACTGTTTGTTTCTTACCCTTGTAATGAAGTAGAGGATCTTGCGAAATGTTACTAACATGTTATCACATGATGAAAATATAGGAATACTTAAATTATTTGTTTTATTAGACCACCCAAAATGGGCACAGGAATCTGTAAAATTGTAAGTGAAACTAGAGATCACTATTTCTTAAATTGTCATAAAAGTTGATTAGTTTTTATTGTGGTTTTTCCTGACTGTAAATTTAAAATAGCTGTTAAATGTGAAGAATAAGCAACAGCTTTCCAAGTGAACTTGCTGGTTCAGGATTCTCTGTCTGGCATTTTGCACATTTCTCAAATCATGTTCGCTCTTGATGCAGTGGTGTAATATTGTCTTTATTTAATTAAGTGAGTTTTTTCGGGAAGAAAGATTAAACCAGATATATTACTAAATCTGGACATGCTTTTGTATATTTTTCCACTTAAGAAGCCTAGCTTATTTCTTCCATCTAGGCAGATAGCTTCACGTGTCAATGATATCTCCGTCTAGAGAATCCAATCATGTTTCTGTAGTCATATCAGGCTTCTCGTTTTTTCAATATTTTAATCTAGAAGCAATTTTCGTAGGGGAATTTTTTTTGCCCTAATTTAAGTTTCACTCATTTTAGCCAATAGGTAAAAGAAATTGAGTTATGCCCTTGTGCATTTCATGGTATGATCTGGGTGGACTGCCCTGTTATCTTATGGAACCCACCCTTATTCCATAGGTATGAGCTACGGTGAAATGGAGCCCCCCCCCCCCCCCCCCAATCCCAGTGAAAAAACCTTTGAGTCTACAAAAGAAAAAAACTTGAAAGTTATGGCTAATGACTCTTTCTTTGAAGTTGTTTTTGGGACATTTGTAAAGCATTGGATTTTCTATACGCTTGGTGTGTGCATTTCATTCCCCTTTTTGAGATGAAGATATTAAATGAGTTTTATCTGTCTGTTTTTAAACATTTTTTTGACCCTTTTGTAAATCATTTTTAACCTGTTGTCACTGTTAGGTTTGCTATTATGGGCAGCACTACCACTGTTTCGCGTACAGTTGTGATCGTGAACAGTGGATTATGTACGATGACAAAACAGTGAAGGTATAATTTTCTAACCATAGCTTGGATAATTTATAGTAAGTATGTTCTTCAGTATGTGATTCATCTGTGCTTCTTGACTAGGTAATTGGTAGATGGAATGATGTTGTTACAATGTGCGAAAAAGGACATCTACAACCACAAGTCCTCTTGTTTGAAGCTGTAAACTAGCGCCAGATGGCATTTCAGTGTCCCAATTGTGATGATTAAAATCAAGTCCAGATGTCATTTGCTCTTGGATCTGGTGATGCATTCCCATCTCTCTGTGGATCCTTAGGCTTTACTTGTGACAACTGGGAGTGTTGATATGAAGCCTGAATTGTACTATAAGGTAAAGAGGTCTTGTTTTATAGTGAAGAAAAATGAAGTCAATTTTGAAAAACAAGGACGATAGTCTGAAAAAAACTTTATTAGTTATCAATTGAGGGGAACAACTTTCCGATATATTTCCTTCTTCTCATGGTCTCGTCTCGTGGTTCTGAACAGAAATCATGCGCCTGTACATAGATTTACATATCGAATCGTTATACAATACAAAGAAAATGGTGTGTATAGAGCATAGATCGGCTAGGAAAGTGGGGTGTGATGAAATAGGAATTGCTCTCCTTTTTGTGAGAGATATTGGAGGTAGGTAGAGTGTGAATAACTGTTCTATATATGCCATAATGATTAATTAAAATTTAGGGTAATCATATATAGTTTGTACTGATTTATTCATCTCTGCTCTTTGCATAGCTTAGCGTAGATGCTGATTGTTTCACATTTATAATAGGGATTAAAGATTTGTAACTCATGCAGTTTGTTTTCATTTTGAATTTGGTCCACATGAAATGTACATTATGATATTGGTCGTGTAAGTTTAAAAAATATTTTGATTTTGTTCTCTTTACTATAAGTTTGTAAAAGAGTAAAATCAAAATATTTTTAAATTTATAGGACCAATATTAAAATGTGTAACCTATATTGATCAAATTCAAATTTGTGACAAATGGTAGTACAATAAAAACTTTAGTTCCTTTATAATGTAATGATGTCATAGTTGGTTGTATTTGTTTTGAGATCACAGTGAAACTGGGATTTCGATATTCGAATAGTGAAAGTATGGTGGTGTCTTGAAATTATGAATAGGGTGGGGTGGGGTGGGGGGGGGGGGTTAGACGTAATTTTATAAAAGTCAAGGGGGCAAAAGTAGGCAATGTCTTGAAATTAAACGTGTAAATTGATGATAAAATATTATTATTGGATAAATTTTATGTAAAATCAAATAGTAAGAGTGAGAAGACATTTTTAGGGTTGAATGTGACGAATACTTGCTCTGTGTGTGTGTGTGTGTTTTAATACCCATTTAATTAATAATGCACATGCAAAAAAGTATGTGTAATATTTTTGTACTAAGATGAAAACATAAATCTTTTTAGGTGATCATGAATATTGAATATATGGTGGCAATGAGTCAAGATATTTACTTCAAATTGAGCTAGAACGTGATAAAATCAGTATAAAAAAATATTATTTTTTATTTGAAAATGTATTCCCAATGTGTCATTTATTTGAAAAGATATTACTTTCAGAAAAGTGACAATTTTCTGTTTAAAGTGATTGATCACACTTTAGACATTATCACTTTTTTTTTTTTTAGTTCTGGACAAGTGGATAAGAATTTTTTATGTGCCGCATTCTATTTACAAATTAGGTCTAGAATTTCTTTAAATGCGTCAGAGTTTATCAACAGTCTACAGATATATGTTGAATGGGGTTAAAAGCTTTTTCCTTTTTTTTTAGGTAAATCTCTTTTTACCGTGAATTCAAAAAGTTTGGAGATACGATTTTTATTTTTTAAATACGTATAATTCATTAAAAATAAGAGTACAAATGACGCTTGACGGTTGTCGGGCGGTCGAGCCGTCTAGGCGATGCCAAGATTTTCTTTTTTTTTTATTTTATTTTTTTATTAATATTAATTTTTTTCTAAACATATATTAATAAAAATATACATTACACAAAATGTTAAAAATATAACAAATCAATAAAATGTTAAAACTATTATAGTACGACATTATCCAACTTCTAAATGAAACACAAATGAAATAGTTCAATTAAACTTTTATTTTTTAGTAATTTAGTAAATTAATTTTTATTTTTTTATTTTAGTTCTAACTTTTAAGTTAAAATAAAAAAATTTTAAAAAAAGAGTAATGACTGTCTAGAAGGTGCCAACACGGCTTCGGCTGTGCCAAATATGTTGGCGAATTTTTCTCCGCGATTTAAATTTGGCTTCGGCAGCTGAGTGCCTTCACACTTAAGCTGTCTCGGCGACTGTCATTTACATCTATGATTAAAAATACGTGTGTTTTATTTATATTTTATTATATATAATATTTCAAAAACATACTCCTTCCCTTTTTGGGAATTTGCACTTTTAAAATTTTATGTGTTTTAATTTTTTTTAAAATAAAATAGTGATATATAAATAGAAATATGTATAATTTTATAAATGTGTACACAAATCTATATTTTATTAGTGTTATGCAAATTAAATTATGATGTCCAAATAAAAAAGTGTGCAGATTTTTCTAAGGAGGAGGGAGTATAAAATTTAAAATTTTATAAATCAAAGTATATAATTTATTTTTGACAAAGTATTGTATGAAATTAATCATGAAATAGTTTGGAAATATCATATATTTGACTAGGAGTATAAAAAATTGTGGCAGTGGTATCATATTTCAATTGTTATTTTTTAACCCAAAATTTTGATACGTCTGATTCCTGATGAATTTTTTGGTATATTTCATCAAATATTTGATGCTTTATGATATGTTTATTTGAATTATTTTCATATAAAATCTACTCTTTATTCTTTGTCACACAAAACTTAAACATATTCAATAAATTCAATATAATTATGTAACTAAATATCAATTCAAGTTCTATTAGTTTAATATATAGGTCATTATAGTGAATTCAATCTAAAATAAATATCATATTGTCAATTTAAATTATATGACATAATAAAATTTAGGAATTATAAATTTGTAAGTCTCATAACTTGTCTTCATTTTGAATTTGATCCACATGAATTATACATTTTGATATTGCTCTCGTAACTTTAAAAATATTTTAATTTTGGTCCTTTTACATACTTACAGGACCAATTTCAAACTTGATATTGGTCCTGTAAATTTGTAAAAAGGACCAAAATCAAAATATGTTCAAACTTACAGGAGCAATATCAAAATATGTAATCCATGTGGACTAAATTAAAAAACATGACAAGCTACGGGATTACAAAAATTTTAATCCCTAAAATTAAATTTGGATTTGGTCCTGTAAATTTGTAAAAGACCAAAATCAAAATATTTTCAAACTTATAAGATCAATATTAAAATATGTAGTTCATGTGGATCAAATTCAAATTTGTGACATATGGTAGAACTACAAAAAATTTAATTCCAAAATTTTAATTAAAATAACATATTTAATACTTAATAATTAAGTAGGACTCACGCGGTACATTCGAGAATCCATTATTTTAATTCACCAAATGAAGAATCTAATATGCGAATTTAAAAATCAAACTTTTATATTATAATATTTTTAGAAGAATCAATACATATCACTACAAATTATTAATGGAGTTTCATGTACTAGATTCTCTCTGCAAATTAGGCGTGATTAAATGAAACTTCATTTCACAAAATAAAATTCGTGAGATGATTCCACATAATTTATTTTTATCACAATATAAAACTTTTAAAATTTGTAAAAGCAAAAGGCTACTAATTAAAATATTTCACTTAATGTAAGTGTTAATTAATTTAGGGATTGTTTTGCCATTTAAATTTAGTCCATATATAAATAACGTATTTTGATATTAAACCTGTAAATTTATAAAAGAATCAAAATCAATCTAAAAATATACAACAAATTAAAAATAGTAAACTACAAAAACTTTAATCCTTTAATTTAATTAGGTGAAAAAACTCGTTTATGCTTCTCTTCTCCATGCAAAAATTGAAAAAATTCTCAACATTTAATCGGAGTGATCACTTCATATATCAAACTTACAAGATAGATAAATCAAAATTCTTACCTAATATATGATTTTAAACTTCATATGCTCCAATTTGTCAAAATCTGAGTATCTTGAGCTCTTCATGAATAAAAACTAGTGTATTTACAAATTGAACTTTAATACACATCGCCTCACAGTCGTTCACGCTTCCAAAATCTCTCGACTGGAGAGAAAAGAATGATTGGAAAACTACTACTGTTTCGTACAAGTTGCATGAACTACGGAGGAATTATACGTGGCAGCTTGAAAAAAATACGAAGAATTTTCGTCATAAAAGTCTCGTATTATATGAACCACAGTTTGAGCACTTGTGGTAGAGCCAGTGAAAAGAGGCATTCCCTCTCTTCTGACAGTCATTGCATAGTATAACCTGTATTTTTATTGCATAAACATCTTCAATACTTTTGTTTGAATTTTTACATATAAGATCCATAAACAATAATGTGTGCAGAATATGATCTAACCTGAACCTGCCCTGCGTACTCCTCTGGAATTTTTTCTTCAGCTAACAAAGCATCTAACATTCCGAAGTAGACCTGAATATAGAGAAAAAGATTAATTGAGACGGTAAAAGAATGAATTCTCTGTTTTTTTTAAACGAATTCTAACCAGAGCAACAAAATGCAGACTACAAAGGCTACATGTTTAGTTGCTTGTATATTTAATGGATTAGGGAAAAAAAAAGAAGTGCAGATTTTTTTAGTGTGATGTCCTAAGTGGAAAAAGGTTTTGAGTTGAAAAAACCAAGGGGAAAAAGAAGCAGATGGAGATATTGTCCAGCTCTTGCACAAAGGCAAACAATGTTTGAAGCAGTGCTAGAAAGATATAGCACGTCTTTCGTCTTGGGGATGTCTGGTGAAGCAATTGCAGTATTCAACAGAGTTAGTTATTGGGATGGTAAAGAAATAAGGTATGTTCGAAGTTTATCATCTACAACTTAAGTTATATTACTATGAACTAAATAATGGCTAATATATATTTATATGTACACCCCAGTTTTTTAATGAAAAGTTCAGTAGAAGTTGTTGATCGTATGCTACGAGGTAGGAAAAAGTCGTAGACCAGATCGTTATAAAATGGAAACTGATGATCAGTTTATTCTTTTCTTACTAGAGACTTTGTCAATTGTCAAAATTATTGGAATAGAAGAAGCTTGTACTTTAATGCCTCTTTAGTGACGTTAAATGGTCAACCAGAAAAATTTCACTTGCAATCACAAATGTATGAAATAATGTTTGTAGTTTCACCAAGAATGATGGGAGCTGATACAAGGAAGGATAACGACTAACCTGCATGTCACCCAGTGACTTGCTACAGATTGGGCATACATAGTGAGAACAAGTGTAGTCCTAGAACCATAATAAAAGGAGAACAAGATTTTAGTAATGAAGAGTTATGATGAAGTTGAGAAATAAAATCAAATGAGACGAATACCTGGAAACAAGATGAATGCATAAAATGGCCACATGGAAGTTGCTTGACTGGAGAGTTTGATGTGAAGATGTATTCATGGCAAATTGGGCAGTTATCCTCAAGGCACTTCTCTCTACATACATGTACGCGGAGAGACCTTGACATACAAGCATTGCATTTCATACAGTGGAAATAATCGATGCCCAGTCCTTTCCCTAGTCGGCACAAGTTGCAGTAGGGGCAGTGATATATATGCTTCTCCATATTCCTGATGTCAATACTACAGAATAAAGTACAGCATTATATTAGAAATATGTTCCACAAATAACTTCCATTAAAACAGTGGTTAGTTTCCTTCTCTCAAATTTTTTAGTTGCACTTCCTTAATTTTTTTATGAAAAGATATACTGCACTATATTGTCTCTAAAATGAAATTTATCGTGTAAATGTACTCAGCCTTTTCCTCTAGTGTGCTAAAATGGCTCCACAACTTGATGGGCGGAAGATGTCTAATGACAAGAGCCATGTTGAATAACTCTATTGCCAATTAGTGAACTCCCATTCTTCTAAGTTTTTGCTTACTTACATTCTCTAATAGCTAACCTCCTTGCATATGAAACCTCAGTTTGGTAAAATTTTGTAACCACATTTTTTGGCTCAATATTTTGACATACATGTACCTAAACTAGACTAATTAGTCTCTACTGCATTTCTACATAGTTTCAATATATTATATGCTTTCTTTGTATAATATCACATATATAATCTATCAACTCTTGATGGCTGCTCTTTTTCTGCACTCTTGTAGGTCGAACCAGTGTGGTGATGCACAAAAATGGTTTGATAGCAGCCATCTTTCATATAGAGTCATCCAATTAAATCTCGAGCTATTTTTGCAGCATAAGAATATAAGATACAGGACATTTTTTTCGAATCACCTTATGCTTCATAAAGACTGGGAGCATAAAGATTAGAAGCTAAAAGTTCAAGGAAATGAGGTCAGCATAACAAACTCACCTATCATCATCAAACAACTTGCAAATCCTGCAGTAATATTTTCCCATGGAGAAGCCATTGCAAGATTGACTCATGCATTTGGGGCCGATTGGCTGAATAACTAGGCATTTCATGCACATCATTGTTGTTATAGCTTTTCTGAAGCAAGAAACACCAGTATGATTATGTGTGTAACTCGTAAAAAAGAAATTGAGCATCAACTTACTGATGCTAGTCTAACCTGTCCACAGAATGATCAGTAGTTAGGTCATCATGACAGCGTATGCATGTGAAAAGCTTGTTGCAACATGGAGCAAGAAGCTTACAGTTCCTCTTGTAATGCTTGCAACCAAAAGTTAATTTGAGGTTGTCCCTGTAGGAAGGACATTGACCTGGAATTTCTTCATGATGATCTTCCTCACATGCCTCCTGGGGACATGACTTTTGCGTCATTATCCAGCGGCTGTAATTAAAAGAAAGTTAAACCCAATAAAACATGAATAACCAACAATTTTACTCTTTCTTTTTCTTTCTTTTTTTCTTTTTCAACGGCCAAGAATATACTTTTATAAACAACTACAATAAGATAATTTTTCTAAGTCGGAATTTAACATAAAAAGTGATATTTTTTCCTGCGTACAAATGTATCAGCAGTATCATTCAGAAGGCAATCCAAAAATTACTAGCATTGAATATCTTAAAACCACACTATAACGTTCTGTCAATATATCTTAAATCCCATATAAGAATGGGCATAACAACAAAGAATTGTGTTTATTACCTCATTAGCAAACTCTGGAGTACATGTGATTTTTTTTCAGAATCCAGAGTAGAGTCACGAGATACTCTTCTTATTGCAGCTTCCAGCTCTTCCTCACTTATGCTAGGAGGGTGCTCTTGATGGATCAATTTCTGATGGTCTTCACTCTGTAACTCTGCTTCAGCATTCCCTCTGTCCTGCACTTCATTGTACCTCTTCTTATCAGCCTCACCCTGGTATTTACTTAAATCTTGAGTAAAAGTTGATTTATCAGCATTGAAAGATCCAGAATGCTTAAAATCATCAAGAGAGAATTCCTTTCGTCTCTTTTTGTCATCACCAACTCTTTGAGTTTGAGTACCATCATTCAAGAGATACAATGAAACAACTTCCAGGTGGTCAGCAGCCAATGAGCGAAGCTGTGATCCCTCTTCCACTATGGACATGTTATATTCTGTTGTACCTTCCCACCACTCTCTTAACCATTCAGCAAACTTCGTATATCTAGCAATCCTAAGCCATAATGACATCACCACATGTTTCTGAGAAGATGTTAGATATCCCATTAGCCATGGTATCATTTCTTGCAATATTTCTGCTCCTATCCTTCCAATCATATGTCCTACAATTTTTTCTTCTTCCTCAATGGAGAAGCACTCTATAAACAAAGGAAAAATCTCAACCTCTTCACGATGTATATGGTCAGATAGTACTTTATGCATAGAAATGCATGTCTCGTGGAGCTTTACACACAGCTTGTAAAGATGAAGCCTCGTCTGGCTGCTGCCTTCATGATCATGCAATTCACAGATAACTTCCAGGATTTTGGAAGTTTTACTGAAATATATGTCCTCCAACTTATGGTCAATGCAGTAGGAGCTGCTTATGTTTTGAAGTGCTCCCTTTGATTCTAGAGCTGGAAAAGCAATTTCATCCTCCGAGGTACTATGGATCTGATAGATGATACGGAGAAGTTTGAAACATTTCTTGAACTCAGAAAGAAATCCAAGATTTGCAGTCAGCTTAGCTGACAAGCTGACAAGATAGTCCAGGTCTTTTAAGAGACCTTGATGGATATGAAGGATGAGATTCATTGGTCTAGACTCAAGGCTCAGAGAAGTAGCATCATAATCTTCTGTAAGATTCTTTTGAAGTGATGACGGCCTTTTGAACATCTGAGAAAAAAATATGTGAAGATTCATCCCACTGGCACTAGGATACATTGAATCATGCCCATCAGTTGTTGTAGAGACAGAAGATGAAGGAATTGCTGAGGTTTTATTTGTCTTCGCTATTAAGTCTGATTCGAGCACCTGATCAGATAACACAGTTTCCTGCCTATTTTGCTTGGCCAAGTAAAAGCTTCTACCATTGAACATGTCTTCCAGGTTTTGTCTAAATCTGTCAATGGATATTTTCCCTGAACAACCCACGCGAACCCATTCGTAAAGTATGGATGTGAAAGAAAGACTTACTGAGGGACATCCAGACTTCATGTTCTTTAGAACAGAGCTGGACTGGTTCTCAGTTAAGTGGGCAGAGAACCAAGTCACTGTGCACCTTAGCAGCCCAAGTGGCATCATATGAAGGAATGTGTACAGTAACCACAGCTGCATTTCTCTTGTGCAACTCTCACTAATTGATACGAGAACCTGGAAGAAACTGAAGAATAAAGTTACTGAGATAACAAAACTAAGTTCTTGTTTAGGTCCACTCAACTACAGTGTGTGTGTATGTGTATGCTTGTAATGATCAATCAAACTAAATTGCTGGTAGTTATATTTAAAATTACATATGCACAAATCTGGTCTTTTTTGGTTTAGGAGAATTATCAACATATTATAATTGTCTTGTAGATACATCATAGAAACATAATCTAGTTAATTCATAATTTAATTCCAGTATTGCAACATAAATATGTCTATATTGTCTACATTAAAAGCCCTGACATAATAACTAGATTCCAGAAAACCAAAAGATATTTTCAATCATATCAGCATAAGCTTCTAATTTAACGAACAATATTTGAGCGTTCATGTACCAGTGGAGAAAAACTATGAGCAACTCCAAGAAAATCTAAAAAGGAAGCTAGAATACCTAGCTTTATTCAACAAGATAAGACCTCCACAGAAAATAAGTAAATAAATAATAAATCAAATGCAAAAGCAAATTATACCTCAGTTTCAAGAACCATCAGGTTCTTTCCAAGCCCCCTTACAAGGGATCCCAGTTCTTGACAGAGCATCTCTACGAACCTTCTTAGTTGTGCCGAACCTTGATGTTCATAGAACAGAAATCTTTGAAGACCTTTAATATGGCATTCATCAATGAGCGGACCGAAAGGAGAAAAGCTATTCTTAGAGAGAAGATTTAGCAAGGGATTAAAAATTTTGTCCAAAGAATTTCTGCAAGCAAAGAGGGAGGAAAAATGTCAATAAGCATTAAATATGGCTGCATTAATTAGTTTTCAGTAGCTACACCTCTGTTAATATCTGCACAAACATGAAAAAAAAAATAGCTTTCACCGTTCCTTAATATGTGGATCTATTTATATTTCTTCAAAACAGAACTGCTGTGCAAAAGCCATGAATGAGATGAAGCATGCAATTTATCAATCTTAATGATGTAATAGCTTTAGATAGCTTTGATAACCCTGATGACTGAAGATAAGAGAGGTCTAGATTGATGATCTTGATGCAATAAGAGACTCAAATCTCAGCCTCAACCGAGTAGGAGAGTCAAATGAAGAAGTAATGTAATCATCATGGTGGTTACCTGTAGAAGATCAATACATCTGCAATAAATTTTAGCTGAACAATGACTGGAGGCAAGCTTGAGAAATTGTTTGAGCGTCTTATTTGATATAATTCCTCTATAATTTGATAGAGATCTCTTCTCAAAGCAGCATGCCAAAAGTAAATACCCTTGATGGGGACTTCAACATCATTAGTTTGCACTGAACATGGTTCCTTGAGTTGCAGTGGAAACAGCTTATGGATGTCCTTGGAACTGGACAGTCCATTTAAAAGTCGATACCCTTTTCCATACATGTCGGCATCAGAAGAAGATCTCTGCTCATGATGAATCCAGGAAATTACAACCTGTGCAGGCCAGTGTTAGTTCCACAACTTAAGTAAATAACTTCTGAATTTTGACTTAGGAGATCACCTCTTGAAGCAGTCTTTCTTTAGGTATGATAAGCGTTATGCAGTTTAGAACATCTAATTTTTCATCTGAAGTAAGACGTAGAATCATCCATGGTAAAAATTCCTCAAGTATCATGACAGGAACACTGCACATATACTGCCAGACTAGCTGAGACTGTTCTTTGGCAGTGATTTTCTCCATCAGCAGAGGAAAAACCTGCATCAACATGAGCATAGAATAGAACCTCTGTAAAAATATAGTTGGAATGAAGTTGTAATTCAAATAATAATTATTATTAAACAAATAAAAAGAAAGAAAACAAAAGGTAAGGCAAGAGTCTGATACTGATAGCAAGACCAAGTTTAAATAGAGTGTTCGACTTATATGATCTTTTTTATTAAAAAAAAGTTATATGACCTTTTAACCAAACTTATTCAACTAATGTATGAGAAGTAGTTGAAGTCAGTTACACATGATCAACTTGTTACGACATATTGACTTCTCCAATATATACATTCCTAAGTAGAAGTAAGAAAAATGGTATGCATCCACAAGAAATTATTTGGACTCGAGGGGAAAAAAAGAAGACAATTTTTTGTAAACTCGAGTTCACATGAACTTGGTTCCTTCAAATATTATTGTCCTGAATATACATCAAATATCATTGTTACGTATACACACTAACACTGTTTTAAAATCAAGCAGTTTTTAGACAGTAATAGTGGATGGACATAACAGTGATATGTGTACATACAGGTGATACTCAAAAAAAAGAGTTCACGTGACCTCGGGTTCACAGGAGGCCTACTCATAAAAGAAACAGAAAAATAGTTGCGAACAAATTTGAATTATTTGATAGCTACCTGCTCCTCTTCTTTATGCATATGATGACAAATCATGGCCTGCGAAGTACTTATGGAAGAAATAAGTGCTTGAAACATCTCCGGTGTACCTTTGTCTGTCTTCAATAAGACATCCAAATGATCGAAGATACGTCTGAAGTTATCCTCAATAGAACTATGTTCAAGGGAATAAGTTGGCACCACATTCTTTACTTTAGCATCCAATGCCAGAAAGATAACCTGTTGCAATTTAAGAATTAAATTTGGGAGTTATTGACACACTTCGAAGCTGCAGAAATTCAGCAGAATAGATCAAAGCTAGTGCTAAAATTGCAAAGAAGCAGACATGGGATATATTAGAAAAATATACTCTTGTAATCCAATATATTTTCCTTTAGTCAGGTAACTTTGTCGGCTCATGCACGAGTGATTTTTATGCCAATCAATTGAACAGTATCCAATTTAACAAAGCCAGGCAGATTTATTCATCTTAATTAATTACTTTTAGCAGTCTTTACTTCAAATCTTATCAAGTTCAATACACGGACTGGCGTTCATATGTTCCTTCTAGTGTATCATCTTGGGATGAAAAATTGATCATAAGAAAGCAGCTATACTTCAACTCATGTCATCTTCGTATCAGAAAATGAAAACAAAAAGGTTGAATAAAATCATGATAAAATAAAGTCCAAGAAAGCAGAAACACGAGTAGTTATGTATTTATACACACGCAAATTTCTACAACACATATTTTAGATGATTTGCAGCAGAAAGAAAAATGATGTTTATTACACATTTTAAGATGATTTGCAGGAGCATGAACATTGTGAATACCCGAAGTCAACTCACTCCATATTTGTGCATGAGAGAGAGGGAGAGTCTTCTCCCCAGATTCATGATGCATATACACGATTAGGAGCCCTAAATTTGTTCTACGTAGTCTCATAACTCATATATAAGCACCTTATCATTCACAGAGCTACGAGTCATGAACTAATTCCACTGAGAATTTATCTCGATTTGGATCAAACAACAATTTTCACAAAAAACAAACAGGTCATTAACCAGAAATTTCGACTGACCTCATCTTCAGCAACAGAGTGATAGTTAGACACAAGCTTCAAAAACTCCAGCCTCCGACCAAGTTCAACTAAAAGCTCACGGCTGACGTCCCCACTGTCGGCGGCCTCCGCCGCCACATGGAGAATCGAAGCGAGCTCCGCACGGAAAGCCTTATGAGTGACGACAAAGAAGAGAATGGGCGCATCGATGAGCTTGGCACCTGCAATGGACGGCTCAGGCCAATCCTCCTCCTTGTCGGATTCTCCGCCGCCCATTTAGTGACGCGCCACCAGCAGCACCTCCACCTTTCATCAATGGCGAGAGAAGCAAAAAGGGGAGCTCTAGCGATGGAATTCGGCTGCAATTTAATGGCCACTCTTCTTCTCTTCATCAGAGATTCAAACATTATTATAATTCAAATGATATTAAAAATTCATTCCCGTATAATTATATGATTTCGACATTTTAACCACCGCCTGTGTGCGTCACTGGCGCGAGGCTTTTCTCTTTTGTTTGATTCCGTACACAACACATTTGGCGGGGTTGTGGACCAATGCCCCTCGCCCACGTGGCGCATGCTTCGTTCGCACCGGATTTTACTCAGCTGAATAGCTCCAGCTGTCCAGCAGGAAATTCTTGACCATGCTTATGATGCTATTTTAGTGAACCAGTTATGTTTTTTTTATTTTATATTTCACGTGTAATTTTTTTTAATGTCATTATAATTATTTTATTTTTCTTATATTTTATTTATCTTTATTTTTTTTATATTTTATTTTTTTTCTATTAAAAAAATTAATTTTTTCTATGTATTCCCCGTTCCAAATATTTATTTTCACTTTTAATTTTCGTCCGCCTTTCAAATTTATTTACGTTTTCTTTTTAAAAAATATTTTATTATTATCTCACTCATAAATAATTATTTTATTGTTTAGTGAACCCAAGGATGAAAATATCGCTATCGCAAGTAATATCGCAACCTTAAATTTACGGAAATATCGATGGATATATCGATATCGTATATCGATATCGCAAAAAAAATAGAAAAATAACGGAAATTTTATTAAAATTTTGGAAATTTAATATGAAATTTTAGGGATTATTATAGCATGTTATTATCCATATGTTTCATTTAAGATCACAAAAAATTGGCATATTTAAAGCAAATAAATAGATAATGGACTATATAATCATTGTCTGACATTAATTAATTAATAATATAATGCATAATACAATAAAAGATGATTTGAATTACATGATGCAATACATTTAGTACCAAAATGATGACCTATGGGGTTCAAATGTAGAAGATGGAATCTCATCTTTGTCCAAACAATATTGGTACCAACGCATTACATTAGAATAATCCTACATATAGTTATGCACATGTCATTCATATGTTTCTATATCTCTTCCAACTGTTTCACCATAGATTGGATAATGTGCACTAACCCAATGAATTTGTTGATATGAAAATGGATGCTGAAACACATTTCGAGTATTCCAACCAAATTGTGAACTCGAATGTGTGTCAGAAGCATATGAATCTTGAGACATATCACTATGATCAGTGCCCAATAAAAAATGTATATGTATAAAAATAAAACCATGAAAGAATATACAATCACTAAAAAAAAAATTATCATTTGAAAATTGTATAAAAATATAAAAAAAGAAAAAATTGCGATTTTTTATGTAGTGCGATATTTTGCGATATATCTGCGATATTTCCCGATTTTCAATTAATTTTGTACTACGAGTGAACCGATATCGATATCGATATTTTGCGATATATCCACGATACTTTGTAAAAAATACATTGTACCCCAATATCCATATTGCATACTCAAAATTTGCGATATATCCGCGATATTTCGCGATATTTTCATCCTTGAGTGAACCCCACAATTATTCCACAATAATAAAATATAAAAATAATAATAGGAGAAAAATAAAAAATTTAACCACATGTGCATGTATTTACTGCCTACAATGTAGGGTTTTCAAAATCTTTTAATTTTTTAAACTTTATGAAAATTAAAAATAATTATAAAAAAATCTAAAAAAAACAGTAATTACCTATTTTGAGGGAATATGACTAAAGTGTTTAAAATTTGAGTAGGTCTCTTGTGAACTCGAATTCACATGAACTTGTATCACTGTCATGTGTAATCACTATCACTGTTATAAAAATATACTTCATTTTTTTAACAGTGATAGTGTATATGCATAACAGTGATAGTAAATATACATTACAATGATAGTGTATACATATGACAGTGATATTTGAGAACCCGAGTTCACCGTGAACTCGAGTTCATACAAGTTTTTATCTTAAATTTTCATCAGTAAAATCCTTTTCTTTATTATTATTATTCATATTTTTTACTTATTCAAATATTTTTTCCAACTCACGTAACTACTCTTCCACCTATTATTAGTATTGTTATTATTATTATTATTCACATTTTTTACTTATTCAAAAAATAAAATTTCCAGCTCACGTAAGAAGAATAAAAAATTTAACCACATGTGCATGTATTTTCAGCCTACAATGTAGAGTTTTTAAAATCTTTTAATTTTTTTAAATTTTATGAAAATTAAAAATAATTATAAAAAATCTAAAAAACGGTAATTACCTATTTTGAGGGAATATAACTAAAGTGTTTAAAATTTCACAAGTAAAATCCTTTTCTTTATTATTATTATTATTCATATTTTTGACTTATTCAAATGTTTTTCCAACTCATGTAACTACTCTTCCACCTATTATTAGTATTGTTATTATTATTATTCACATTTTTTACTTATTCAAAAAAAATTCCAACTCACGTAACTACTACTACTCCTATTATTATTTTTATATTTTATAATATATATATATATATATAATTGTGGAGTTTACTAATGAATAAAGTAATTATTTATGAGTGAGATAATAAAATAATATTTTCTTAAAAAAAACGAGAATAAAATTTGGAAGGCGGACGGAAATTAAAAGTGAAAATAAATATTTGGGACGGAGGGAGTACATAAAAAAATTAAATTTTCTTAAAAAGTTTATGTGAAAAAAAAATGAATGCCTACTCTTAAATTTATTTTTTTATTCACGAGAACTTGATTTTTCAATTAATATATTATGATATCAACTATCACGGTTACAAGATAAAACCTCAAATGTATGTTAAAATGTTCTTTCTATTTTGAATTTATATGACTATTACCGTGTGATTTAAGAAAAAAGTTATTTATTAATATTTAAAATGATAAAATATTTTTTTAATTTAATTAAATATAATATTAAAAGATAATATTTTTTTTATCAAAGATGAATATAATAAATGAAGAGACAAAAAAAATTTAATACTACATGTAGAAAATAAGCATAAGATGGGGGATTATATTTTTTTGGAAAAGGTAGATTTTATATGAAAATAATAAATTTATTTAATTAAGTGCATTAAAATATTTATAAAAATATCAAAAATTAAATTTATTAAAATTCATAATAATTATATTATAATATTATTAATCCAAATCTTTATACGATTTTTAAAACTACATTTTTGCTATACGTTCCATCTTTTAAATGGACGGAAGCATTAATTAATTATCAATTTTTGCCATGTTGATGGATGTAAAAGCGAGTAGTACCCGATGTATACTCGCGAAAGTGGCGTTAAAAGAAATTGGCGTGGCCAAATAGAAAAGAACAAAAGAGAAGAGGTTTAGTTCATGCCGGGCATAGGTCTCGTCGTCACGCGATATACGGAAGAGTCAACTACTGTCGGGACTCGCGCGTGTGTGTAGCTCCAGCATGGCACGTGCCCACCTCATGCTAACACGCTCCTCTCCGATATTTGACTTTGGGCCGTTTGGGCTTCATTTGGGCATGTTATTGCAATTTAACTACTGCAAATATTAATTAATTAGGCGCTATTAATTAATTAGATATTGTAATATTAATACACAGATGAACTGCTAGATTGCAAGCACATGCCACATCAGATGTGTATATATATATTGAATGATTATAGAAGCATATTAATTTTATTCTCTCTATATACACGAAGAGTTTACTCAACTTTTTCGATTTGTATGAACTCTAGTTCACGGTGAATTCGGGTTATTAATTATCACTGTCATGTGTATATACTATCATGTTACGTATATTTACTATCACTGTTATGCATATACATTATCACTGTCAAAATATCAAGTGTATTTTTATAACAATGATAGTATATATGAATAACAGTGATACGAGTTCATGTAAACTCGAGTTCACAAGAGACCTACTCTATATTGAACAATTATAAAAGCATATTAATTTTATACTCTATATACACGAAGATTTTACTCAATTTTTTCCACACATTTAAAAAAAGTGAAATAATAATACTTTGTGATCTATTTAGGAATAAAATGAATATTTAACTTAAAATAAATAACATTTTGAGTTATTAAGTAATGCTTGTGTGGTGTAATTAAAGCGATTATTTATAAAAATGAATGAGTATATTTTTGGTGGACGTCAAATAAAAATAATAAACACAATTTTAGTAGATAGAAGGAGGAAAATATGAAGGAGCTGAGAAGCAAATTGTGTCATGTAAACATAAAGATGCACACATTGTTTACCATGTGTTAAATTTTATAACTAATTTTTATAAGTATTAATAGTAGTATTAGTTTTATAACTAATAAAATTAATTATTACACATTACTATATATAAATGATATATGGTGAATAATATTTGCATAATATTTTATTGTAAAACTATGATGGCCTTTAACTTGTAAATATGTTAATTTTCAAAAGAAGAAAAAGAACTTGTAAATATGCACTAACGATAGACTTACGATTAACAAAAAAAATAAAAAAATAGAAAGAAAAATAGAATTAAAAGAAAAGAAAATATTACAATGTCTTCTTCGACATATATAGCCCTGAACTCATGCAGTGCTTACTATTCACAGAGATTACCTTCCTCTATATTTTTTATCTTTTATCTCCATCTCATCAACCATCATTTCTGACCAAACATATCCATATAATTTTAAAATTACTTAATATCTTTCTATTAATTAGAATTTAATAACTTTTCTCATTTTCTAATGTGGAATTATTAACCTTTTAATTATTCAAACTTCAATATTTTAACTCTTAAAATGTTTGTAACGTTTCAATTTTGTATATTGATTTCTCGCTCACCGAAATTTAGTTTGAGATTTCAAATATACCATGATCATCTACTTTGTGAGTAGATCGATCCTCCGATATTTAACTTCTATTTTATCAACTATTTAAATTATCAAAGATGAGTGTTATCCAACCTCATTAAATGATAATTAAATACTACAAAATCAATTTTCCGAACCTCCTTTTTAGTAATGTGCAAATTTGACAGGAACATCCAAACAAAAAAGGTGTACAAATTTCTATGAGACGAATAGAGTAATAGTTTTGTGTGTTAATTCTGATGTTGGAGAAAATTTTCATTATGTTAGTTCAATTGTGAGTGTTCATTTTCATAATATATTCAAACGATTTATAGTTTAATACATTTTGAGTAATTTTAGTTGGTAAATTTAAAAAATATTTTAGATCCATGTGAACTTTCTTTCTTCAAATATCATTATTGTACATATAAAATATCACTATCTAAAAATATTTGATTTTGCACAGCACTGACACTCTATGTACAAAACAATAACACTCGAAAAAAGAAAGAAAGAATATTAAATTCATAAAAGTCCTACTCATTTTAAGTCTCTCAAATATTCTCACGCTCATATTTCTCTCTTGCGCTTAGATCGGTTTGAGGCATCTATACGGGCAAAAACAGAATTTCCGTTCAACTAAGACATAAATTATCCAATACACAGTTTGTTATTATGGTAAGTATAGTTCAACCAAATGAACTTAATGCATGGTAAAGTGGTTAACGAACATTTGATTTTAGTTAAAGTTAGTTTTAGTATGGAAGACAATGGTTGGTAATTAGTTTATTGCATGAGTTTGAAAGTTAGTTAAATAACTGACTAACAGGTTACATTTTGTTCGTCCTATCTTTGGCAGATTAGCTCAAGAGACATCAGTTTGAGGTGTGATTTGAGTATACAACTAGCATAACAAACCATTTGGAGAGCTAAGTAATCATTCGTGAAGTCGTTCAAGTTATTCTATATAAAGCTTCAAAGTCAGGAGAAACCAAATGAGTTGAAGTTAGACCAGTTGAGCAAAATCAGAAGACTTAAAAGTCGGTTGTTTTCTGAATTTTGTGTTTCTAGTCAGTGCTGAGAGTGTGAAGATTTCATTCACAAATATACTCTCATCCAAAGCAGTTGTAATTTATTTAATTGTTTAAAGATCAATAAAGTGTGGTGCTCTCCCTTAGTGGAGGTTGGTCGAACCACTTAAATCTTGTGTTCTTTATTTTTTTTTCCAATTTAATTCTCTTGATTAATATTAAATTTTCTCCATACATAAGTATTGATTCGGTGAGTGAATCACAACAAATTAACATCATTTATGGAGAACACTTAAGGCTATAGGAGGAGGAAAAAGAAGGCAGAATCAAGATGACTACCACCAAATTATTGAAAAGTTCTTAAGTAAATTGTTTTTGAGTTGTGGAAAGTGAAAATGAAGGCGTTGCTTGTTCATCAAGGGCTTGCAGATGCTTTAAAAGATGAAGCTGAAGTCGTAACCAACATAGAGAATGAAGATACAAATACAACAGTAGTAAAGAGAGCAAAGATGCTTGAAAAAGCACATATACTCTGCACTGGTGATAAAGCTTTGAAGAAAGTTGCTAACGAGACCATATCCAAAGGAAGAAATTGAAAAGTTTGTACATGAAATAGAAGTTGTATGTGCTCGATAACTTTATTCATTAATTTTTTATATATAAATAAAGTTATCGAGCTCGAGTCGAGTTGAGCTTGAATTTTAGAAGAAGAAGAAAAAGAGCTATAATATATTTAATATTTTATTTTATTAAAATAATAAAATTGTCGAGTCGAGTCGAGCTCGAGTTTGTCGAGTTCTTAGCCGAGTCGATCCGAGCTCGAGTTTGTCGAGTTCTTAGCCGAGTCGAGCTAAAAAAATCAAGCTTGATCGAGTTTCGAGCTTCGAGTATTGCTTTCTAGTCGAGTTCGAGCTTAACACTACTCGACTCAACTCAACTCATTTACACCCCTAATCAGAAGTGGAGTTAAATATTTTATATCCTTTATTGATGATTATTTTACAAAAGTATAGGTGTACATTTTGAAGTACAACTCAGTAGTCTTTGATAAGTTTAATTTGATTAGTTGAGGTTGAGAATATATCACTAAGAAGCTGAAGTATTTAAGACCAGATAATAGGCATGAAGTTTGCACCTACACACCACAACAAAATGCTATTACAGAAAGAATTACTCAATATATATCTCACTCTTTTAAGTAACTTTTAATTCATTCTTTCAATATGTAATGGTACAAATTCTACTTATTTATCAAAGAGTTTTTGGGGGTGAATACTTATTGGAGTACTACTACTGTTTTAAAGTTCAAAACACCAGAAGAGACGTGGAGTGGTAAATAAAATTCACACTTTATTGTCTCCTATCTATCTTTTTCTTTGGGTCCAATTTTTTCATAATTTAGCAATTTTTTAATTTTTGGATCATTTCATTTTCGGCATCTCAACACCGTACTATATATACAGTGCTGTCTACTCATCTTCTCATTATTTATACCCTAGTATATTCTTAATCACTGGATAATTGTTCCAAGTTGCAGAAGAATGGAGGAGAGATGAGTGAGGCTTGAGGGGGGAAAGAGAGGGAGAAATGATTTTTTTTTTTTAAATTTATTTATCAAATTGAGGGAAATGGATGAAACAGATCGAATTGCAGGGTCATGAGGGAAAGATAATTAGGAGTGGGTGGGTGGTGGGGGGGGGGGGGTGAATTTTAATTATAATGATAGATTTTTTATATGTTATTTATTTTGTTATTGGTTTAGTACAAATTTTATAATTAATTTATAACTTTTGAAATATTTTTTTATTAATTTTTTAATATTTTTCTATAACTAATTTTAATTAGTTGTTGCTAAATTTATTGTGTGCCCATTTTTGGACCTAAATAGAAAATGGGTACAATTTAGTGGGCCAAAAAACATAATGTCTAAATTTAATTAATTTATATTAATAGAGAAATATGTGTAATTTTTATAATTAATATTTTAATGGAAAATTTACAAAATGGTTCACAAAATTGACACTAATTACAAATTGATTCTGTGCAGAAAAAGAAATATGCTTCTGTGCAAGAAAAAAATATACTTCTGTGCAGAAATTGTGAACAATTTATAAATATAATCACTTTTTTGAACCAATATATAAGTGACCCTATTTTAATCTATTTTAAATTAAAGAGGTAATTTTTCTCATTTATATTCATTAATTTAATGTATTAATAGGACGATGTAGAACAATTGTTAGAGCTGTTAAACGAAACAAGCTGCTCATGAGCTCGACTCTGCTCGCTTCGTTAAGGCTCGACTCGAATGTGTTAAACGAGCCGAGCTAAAAAAATACTCATTTGCATAATGAGCTCGGCTCGAGTCGATAGGCTCGCGAGCTGCTCGACATGCTCGAAAAATAGGAGTAATTTTATAAATAATTAAATATAATATAATTTAGGGTATAAAATTACAATATTTTACATAATAATACAACTCTATTTCTCAAATTATTCATACTAATGAATTGATGATATTTTTATCTTTATTGAAGTATGAAAATGTATTATAGAGTTGTTAATATAATATTAGTTAAATATATTTTTTCAGGATTTTCGAGCTCAAGTCAAACTTTGACGAGCTCAATCGAGCTTTGCTCGTAAATTTCGAGCTCGAGCTTAATTTAAGCTAAACGAGCCGAGCCGAATTCAATTTCTAGCTCGTCTTTTTTAACGAGTCAAGCCGAACTCGTTAAGCTTAATGAGCTGAGTTGAGTCTGCACTACTCGGACTCGATAAGCTCGTATAACAACTCTAAGCAATTGTTATATGCACAATCCAAATACTTTAATACAAAATCGGTAGAAAAAAGGGAAGAAAAAAAAAGAGTTTATATGTTGGATTGAAAATCCAATTCATAGAATTTTATAACGTTAGGAGGGGCAAAACTTTCTTGAAAGTAGAATAACCCCTACTAAAAATCACAAACAAATAACTTAAAAAAGAAACAGTTTAGTTGTTAAGCTTCTTAATAATAAATAACAGCTCATTGTCTCACTCCCTCAGCAGCACCTCAATCTGCAAAATGATGCAGTATGTAAGAATATTTGGATAAGCTCAACCGTTCAAAGCTAAATATTGAGCAGTTAGTCAAAACATCAATATGTTTATGAGTACATTATCATACTTGACCTTTGTCATAAAATACTATGAGTCTTTTCAAAGCTATTTTAATGACTAATATTTTTAGTATAATTTTTACGGTTCCGACCAGCTATGAATTGATCCCTAACTGTAATTTCATGTTATAAAATAATATAGAATCTAACACGTAAGAGATAATTTAAATATCATGTAAAATATTTAACATACACAACTTAACTCTACTAAACCAACCACTGTAGAGATTTAAAAAAAAAAAAACCTCACCTCAGATAAACGTCGCGGATTCAAATGAAGACAATAATCCTATAGCTTACTCCTCTTTGTCACCTGACATAGATAATAGAGGTAAATATATCTATAGGCCCCATCTGGTAGGCCAGAAAAACCCTTGAAAAAAAAAAGGTTTGAGGCCTATCAAAAGCAAAACGACGTTTCTTGAGTGCCCGAAGTTTATCACTGTCAGGTATTAAAATCCTACAATTCCTACAGTTTAAACTACACACTCAGAAACCACCCCTCAGATACATTTTCTTAATCCTTTTCTCAACCCTTCACATATCAAGAGACCGCGGCAGCTACGAGATGTGAGGCGGCGGCGACGACGACAAGCTGTGAGGCGGCGACGGCGATGAGCTGTGAGGCGGCGGTGGCAACGAGCTCCGGCAATTGAGTCCGGTAACGAGGAGGTCCGACGATTTCAACGTCGATTTATTCCTCTCTGTTGCGCCGATTCAACGCCGATTTCAATGGCGGTTAATTTCTTCCAGAGATTTGTTCCCTTCTCAATGGAATTAAAAACGGTTTATCAAAATTTTGTAAATTTCTGGAGTAAAATTCAGGCGAATTTCAATTCTCGTCGGAATTAATGGCATCAAAAGGAGAGGAAAGAAAATTGGAATGGATATGATACTGGGCCGTGGTGAATGAATTGAAATTGGAATGAATTTGCCACATGATTCGTATATGATACTGGGAATTTGCCAGAAAGATTTACGAGGTGAATGGATACTGGATTGAAATTGGAAATAATTAATGGCGTATGATATGCAAATTTCCGGCGTCTGTATGATATGCAAATTTCCGGCGTCTGTGTGACAGTGCATATTCATGGTGAAAAGTGGGCGTGAATTGCGGATGAAATTGCGGGGAAGAAAAGGGTAAAATAATCCTACCAAACACATAATTAATATTCATATAATTTAAATTACATCCTACCAAACATCATATTAAATTCTTTTTTTCATTTTATCTTGGGGGTCCCATCAATTTTCTTTTCTCACCTTTTCTCATCCTCTTTTCCCATCTAATCTACCAAATGAGCCCATACTATATTAAAAAGTGTCTTGTTTATGTAAAACATTTTTTGACATCTTTACCCTTCTACTCTTTGATCTCTTGCGTTTACACCCTTCCCCACAGGCCACATCATTCTCCCGTCTCTTTCAATCCTCTCCCCTCTCGAGCGTTTACTCCACCCCACCCAAAATTTATCCACCCCACCCCCCAAATCTTCCCTCATCCCCGGCGTTGGATCGCCCGACCAACCGACGGCCTCGATCTCTTCCCAATCAACGTATCACCCTGTTTGGACAGTGTTTTCACGAGTAGGCGTCTCAAATGATGGTAATACGTTAATTGATTAGGCCTAATATATTATCATCGATGAATATCTAACAGATTATTAATGATTTTCATTAGAGTTTTTGGTCCTGATTAATTATCAACGCTTCTCTTTTAGGGTTTCCGGCCCTTACTCCAAACTTGCAGCGATCCAATGTGGAGGCCCTTACTAAAAATTGCTCTGCGCTACTGTCGCACAGTGGCGCCGAAGTTGTCTTCCTGTCAATCTCCAGGTACTAATTCGACCACTATCTTCTACTGAATCTTCGTCTCCATTTTTCATGTCTCGTAAATCCCATTTTCACCAAATCTATGGTCAAGGGGTGGACTGGTGCAAGGAGAAAATATGGTTTTTAATGCGATGGTATAAGAGAGACTCCTTAATTGTGGTTAATGAAGGCATGCCAGTCTCCAGGGTTTGCACCTTTGCAGGGCTGAGGTAAATTGTTTTCTGTTTTTAAATTAGATTGTTTCCATTAAGGTATTCAGTTAGATAATTAGATTGTTTTCTATTTTTAAATTTCTGTTGGCTTTTGGGAATGAATATTGTAGAATCTGCATTTGGGAAAGAGACTCCGAAAGTGATGTTGATACTTGAAAAAGGGGGAATGGAAGAAGGGAGGATAAGCAGGACTATATAAGTATACATTCGGGTAGAGATTCTAAAAAAGGTGATGTTTAGAGACCGAGATGTTTGCGGGATGAAGAAATTACAAAGGAAAATTGGTAGAAGAGTAGGAAAGATGACAGGGATATGGATAGGGATACGTATTTGCAGCGTTGGTTGCTGTGGTAAATACTAAGCTCCCTGAAGTAGGTGATCTCTTTTTGCGGAGGATAATATTACCACTCCAAAGGGCATATAAACTCAATGATAAGGTTTATATCTTCATTCTTTTAGTTTGATATGTTATTTGCTACATATATAGTGTTTTACTTGCTGCAGTCAAATTTATAGCACACATGGTGAATGAGCAGATTGTTCATGATCTCATTGCTCTTGAGCTACTTACATTGCTGCTGGAAAAGGCAACTGATGATATTCTTGAAATGACTTTTAACTTCATTACAGAATGTGGATCCTTGCTCCACGACCTTTCTCCTCAAAGATTACATGGTGAGTACCGGAATCTTTCCCTTTTCTTTGTTTTATTTCTGTATTTTTTAAATTTCTGGCTTGCTTTTGGCTTGGGTTCCTCTTCCAGTTTCAGTTGCTTTACATGCTAAGGTGAAATTTGACAAGACTTACGGTACATGGTCAATTTAACATGTCAATATGGTCGATGTGATTGCTAATTTTCAAAGCAGGTAAGATGTCATGAATATGGATGAAAATGAGCAGCATTCAAAAGTCAAAATTTTTGTCAAAGGACACATTTTTCTGTTGTAGTATGCTAGATGCTCATTGTATTTATCAAAGGACACACTTATTTCCTTATGTATTAGAATTTTCTTCTGGAAATCTCAATTATTACATTCTCAACCATTAATACATGCATGCATAAAAGAAGGTGATAGTTTGTTATTGTGTTGCCATCGCATAATGATGATAATGATGATGTTTATCTAGCATCCTTCATTAGTGGGCTTGTATTGTGAGCTTTGAAATTGAGAATGAGACGCATATTGGTTGGCTTAAACATAAATTTACTATCTTAAAATTGTAATCCAGGTGAAGAAAAATGCTTCAACTTCTAAGAAGAAATGCCCTGTCCAAATGCCAATCAACTCTAATTTTGTGGAGGATGATGATGACCTGATGCAGGTAAAAATATGCACTTCTCTTATATAGCAACTTTTACTTAAATTTTTTTTACGTGCCTAGCTTGCAAGCCATTGAAGTCTTCTTCTGTTTAATTTTTTAAATGATTTTATGATGCAGGCTATCACTCTATCGCTACAAGATTCTGCTAAATCGCTCTATTTTCTTTGATCTCAAGAATAGTTGGTGAGATTTAATTTGGACCGCTTAAACTTTTTTAAATGTGTAGTCCTAATTGGCCAAACTGTGAAAAAAGAGTATATATACATCAAATTATAAGCTTTATTTTTCTGCATAGAGATCGACTCAATTCTGATTCATTATATAAAATAAAATGATAACGTATTAGTTTACATATATAATTAAATAAATGTATTAGTTTGTATATTTATGCAAATTGCTTTCGTGAAATTACTAAAAAAAATTGTAGATTAAAATTGTTACTTCGTTGCTTGAAATTAAATAATCAAAGTAGAGATCACGATCTTTTTTTATTAAATAGCTGCATACATATGACACAATGAGTTTACAGGTCATTTTATGCTTCTCGCATATATGGGTATATCTACTATAATAAGTGCTTAGGATTAGATCCAACAGTAGTTCCTGGGACACACAACTTAAGTGACAATTTTCAGCAGTGAAACTGAAAACATTCTAAAAATTATGGTTTATTGAAAATTAAAGTTATGAATATTTATATTAAAATTTGTCGATGTGAAACCGGACTTGGGGTTCAGTGCCCCTTACAAAAGTCATTTCCTGCTCTGTTATAATTGAAGAATTTAGTTCAATATTATAAAGAAACTCTATCTTGCAGTGCAAATTCCAGTAGTCTCTCTCAATGACGATAGGGGAATAGGTCTTATATGTGAAGATGATGCTAGAGTAATAAAGGAAATTGAACCTGTCAATCACGAGTGAAGCAGGTAATACCTTAACCTTTTGGAAATTTTTCTGAATGACAATTGTTTCAATATTCCAATTACATCATTTGTGGGATGAAAAGGTAGATGCCAGAAGGATAAACTTTTTATTTTTCTCGATAGTATGTTTGAAGCATGTGCAAAGGTGGATTTTCCATTACCAGCAAAATTCCATCATACTCCCTCTCGACTTTGTTGAAAGATTTTCCAATCGAAGAACTTAGCTAAATGTTTGAGAAATCAGAGAGCGGATTAAATGAGTGCAGTTGGGGGCTTTAGGGTGTACATATAAATTCTAACAGTTCCTGACAAGCTTATTTTACCAGGGAAATATCTAAGTATGGAAGCGGCAGCTAGACCCCACTTCATCCTTATATGACTACTATGAGAGATTCTGGAGGTATATTTTGTGATTTGGTTTTTATTTAAAATATTGGAGATTTAGTGCATGTAGTGAATTATTGACTTTTGGTCCTTTTGAAGCCATTTCTTATCATGACGGGATGAGGATTTACTCTCATCCCGTGTTGATCTTCTTAAAAATGTGAGGTGACACCTAATGTTCTTCAAAAGGTCTTAGTTAATATTAATAGTTTGACATTGTTATCCTGCTTTGTAGGCATCTGAGGAGACTATGCACCTTGTACTTGAAACTCTACTAACAGTTGTAAAGGCTGGTTAGTACAAATGGAGTGATACTCACTTTCGTGCTTGATATTTGCTTGTTTTTTTATGTTAGATGCCTATGACATTTTCCTGACGTTGTTTAGGTGCTGTTTTGTTTTGTAGGTTATGAAATTTCAGTCTAAATAGAGTCCATTTTATCTCCTATCATGCTTAACATGTGGGCTTCTCATGTTTTTTATCCTTTCATCAGTATTGATGCTTTAGAGGTTTTGGAGGTAAATCTTCATTTTCTGGTCTATCATTATATTCAGGGCACTTTTTTCTTTTTTTTTCTTTTTCTTTTGATTGAATGGGCCAGCAGTCCATCCATGATGTGCTTATGTCGATCTGTGTGCAATTGTGCGTATCAGAACATCTATTTTTGGAGAATGTATGTATCCCTGTGTAAATGGCACTCGGCGGTCGGCGGGCGGCCGACCACCTTCAAGCGCCAAGGCCGCCTAGGCGGCTCCAAGGTTTTTTAATATATTTCTAATTATTTTTAAAAAAATCTACTAATATTAATTTTTTCTAATAAAAATATACATTTCACAATAAATAGTAAACTTAAAATAAAACATAATTAATAGTTTAATATTAGTAAATAGTTATTAGTATAAGGGCTCATTTGGTTCGTAAAATAAAATTATCTATCCGTCGAAAACATGCATATTTTCGACGGATAGATAGTTTTATCTTACGAACCAAATGAGCCCTAAAACTATAAGCATTACTTTAGTTTAGATTAGTTTAGTTATTAGTTTATTTAATAAATATTAAATATAGACTTTAAATTTTTAAAATCCGTCAAAAGTAGGTCTCCTTCAGGCTTCTAAAAATAAAGTCATAAACATAACCTTGAAAAAAAAAATCCAAAAATCCGCCAAACTCGCCGAACCCGCCATAATCATGTCACCGCCGAGGCCGCCTAGGCGGCGCCAAATCTGCCGTCCTCCATTTTTCATTGCCAAGGCCTAGGCTTCGGCGGCCTTGGCGGCCGCCATTTGCATCACTGATGAAAACACTATTATATTTATACTTTAGTCTGCAGCTGACTGTGGCTTGCAAAATATTGTGAGTATGCAAGAATTCTCTCAATGGCCATCAACGACATTTTTAGACATTTCTCTGTTCTGCAGGGCAGAAATTTGGTTGGTTTGTTTTTTTGCTGGACAGGGTGGAGTTTAGCTGATGCTACTCTATTGGATTAAGACTATGTTGTATTTAGTTTCTTGAGACTATCATCTGCTGACATATGTTCAAATCTTTTCAGGCAATAAAAAATTCTCCTGGATGTTTGCATCCTCTATTTCTCAAGTATTACCATACATTGGGCCAATCCTCAGTATTGTATGCAGACTTTTACACATTGCTAAAAATGGATTGAAAAATGTACAACAGTTGAGATTAATATTTATTTCTGATCATATTGTCTATATTGCTTAGCCACATCAACAACCTGATGGCTTAGTTGCTGGTTCTTTGGACCTTGTTACAATGTTAGTTAAGGCAATAACTCTTCTGTTAAAGAACTCTAATTAACCTATACACCTATGAATCCACCTGGGTTCTTTTTCTGGGAAAATTTAATTGCAGAGTGTTGCTTGTGGTTTATTTTTGCAAACACATTTTATATTATTTTGAATTTTTTGGAAAGAAATTAATACAAATTTAGTGTATGTGATCGTTCAGATATTGTGTTATTTTGATTGTTTTGATTAATTGATGTTGCGCAATCTAAATTGATGGATACATGAGTTGTTTGGTAAATTTATTCCAAGTCTTTCTTCTATGTCTAAATTTTACATGTAGGTCTTGAAGAATGTATTATTTTTGGGAACATATATATAACATAATTTGAATGTAAACTTTAAGTTGCTTGAAATTATAATGGAAAACTAAGCAAAGGGTTGCACCTAAGGGAGAGCCTTAGATTTTGGAGTTAAATAGTTACTCACATCAAAGTTTCATTCTTATGCACTTACAAATTAATCTGAAGTACTTGCGTATATCTTATACTTAATCAAATTTTGTGATGATAACAAACTCCTACTCTTTTTTTTTTTTCTTCTACAATTCTAATAAAATATGATAGGTTCATGGAACTCGCCATTCCTAAATATTCCTAATAGGACGTCCAATATTGTTAAGTTATATGAAGTAAGTTGACCTTATCTTTTCTTACTGAGAAGAATATTACTATATGATATTTTCTTCTTTGTCATTATAAGTACTTTGAAAATTTTGATTATAAACAAAAATTAATTAGAGTTTACTCTTAAACCAATTTAACATGCATCCTTTATCTTAATAGTTTATATATTTTGGCTTTTTATCCGCAATTGTAATTGAGAAATTTATTTTAATTATCATGTTCTTTGCAAAATCATGGAAAATGAGAATAAACAACACAAAAAAAAAAACAAAAAAACAAAACAACTTAATGATAACATACTCTACACTTGTATTAGGATGGACAGCGTGCGAAGCACGTGAGAAAAAACTAGTATATATAAAACCCACCCCCACCCCCAAAACCCACATCAATAACCTACCTACATAGTACACTTAAATGAAATTAAAATATTTAAACACTTAATTTATCTCACTTCGTCAAGTGAATAAATTAATAATTACTATTTAGTATATATGCACTTGCAATCACAAACATATGAGATGCTTATACATATTTTCACCGAGAAAAATGGGAGCTGATGTTATAAGATGAGGATTTAAACCAAATTCGTTCTTTTATCATATTATTTTTATTGAAATGATCCTCTACTCATCTATTTTATGAAATTAGTCATGTATTTCTTAAAATTTTGTCAATTCCGTTTAAATTGGTTGAAGATGTTAAAGACATAACTGTTTTACTAATTAGTCACATGATAGTCATGTGCACTAATTTTCTAGTGGAAGTCTATGATATGGTGTTTTTTTTTTTCATGTGGCATGTCAGGTGGCAATCATCGTCAAATAAAATAGACGTTAAATAAAATACACAAATTAAAATATAATTGTCAAAATTTTAATAGACAAGAGATTAAATTAATAAAATAAATAATAGAAGAGCGAAATGGTGTCATTTTGTGCATTTTCTAGCCACCTATTAGGATCTAATTTTTGAAATCTGATTGAATACAAGACTATGTTGATAAAATATATAGATAGAGGACCATCTTAATAAAGGTGAAAAGATAGAATACAAATTTAGTTTAAATCCCGTTATGAGAGATATAAGGAAGATATCGACTAACCTGCATGTCACCCAGTCGCTTGCTACAGATTGGGCAAGTATAGTTTGAACAAGTGTATTCCTAGCACCACAATAAAAAGAGGGAGATTTCAGCAATGAAGAGTGTTCTTTTGAAAGGTTTAGTAATGAAGAGTTATTATGAAGTTGAGAAGATAAAATGTAATGAGACGAATACCTGGAAGCAAGAAGAATGCATAAAATGGCCACATGGAAGTTGCCTGACTGGAGTGTTTGATGTGAAGATGTCGTCATGGCAGATTGGGCAGTTAACCTCGAAACACTTCACTCTACATACATGTACAGAGTGAGACTTTGCCATACAACCATTGCATTTCATACAGTGGAAATAATCGATGCCCAGTCCCTTCCCTACTCGGCACAAGTTGCAGTAAGGGCAGTGATATATTCGCCTGTCCAAGTCTTTGATGTCAGAACTATTCAGTATAGTACATAATTATATTAGAAATAGTCGCCAAAGTAATTTTCATTAAAATGGTGGTGAGTATCCTCTTCACTGTCTAAAAAAAGTGTCAAACAGTGGTAGCTCACTTTCCAATTACATGGTGCATTATAAAGATGGAGAGCATAAAGACCAGAAACCAAAAGTTCAAGCAATATGAGGTCAGTATAACGAAAATCACCGTTCGTCGTCAAACAATTTGCAAATCTTGCAGTAGTAATTTCCCATGGAGAAGCCACTGCAAGATTGACTCATGCATTTGGGGCCGATTGGCTGAATAACTAGGCATTTCATGCACATCATTTTTGTTATAGCTTTTCTGAAGCAAGAAATACCAGTATGAGTATGTGTGTAAATAATCGAGCATCAACTTACTGATGTTAGTCTAACCTGTCCACAAAATGATCAGTTAGGTCATCATGACAGCGTATGCATGCGAAAAGCTTGTTACAACATGGAGCAAGAAGCTTAAAATTCCTCTTGTAATGGTCACAACCAAAAGTTAATTTGTGGTCTCGGTACGAAGGACATTGACCTGGAATTTCTTCACCATGATCTTCCTCAGAAGCCTTTTGCTGAAAAATCTTTTGCAACATAATCCGATGGCTGTAATTTGAGGAAAGTCAAGCCCAATAAAACATGCACAAAAAAGCAATCTACTTTTATGAACAGCTAAAATAAGTTGATTTTTCTGGGTCAGAAGTTTCACATAAAAAGTGATAGTGTTTGTCTGAGGACCAATGTATCAGCAGTATAACACTGAAGGCAATTCTAAATACCAGCATTGAATATCTTAAACACAAATATTTGATCGAGATATCTTAAACCCCATATAACAATGGCATAACAAAAAGGGAATATGTTTATTACCTTGTCGTCATATTATGGATTAGGAATGATTTTTTCGTAGAATCCAGCACAGAGTCACGAGATGTTCTTCTTATTGCAGCTTCCAGTTCTTCCTGACTCTGGGATTTGCTTAAATCTTGAGACTGACATTCATCTTGGCCTCTTGTAGTTAAAGTCGATTTATTAGCAGCAGATGGGGGAAGCTGTGATCCCTCTTCTACTGTGCTCATGTCATATTCCGTAGTAACTTCCCACCAATCTCTTAACCATTCATCAAACTTTGTATATCTAGCAATCCTAAGCCATAATGACATCACTGCATTCTGCTCAGCAGATGTTAGATATGCCATTAGCCACGGTATCATTTCTTGCAAAATCTTTACTCCTGTCCTCCCAAGCATTTGTCCTACAATCTTTTCTTCTTCTTCGGCGGAGAAGCGCCCTAGAAACAAAGGAAAAATCTCAATTTCTTCACGATATATATGGTCTGAGAGTACTTTCTTCATACACATGCATGTCTCATGGAGCTTTAAACACAACTTGTAAAGCTCCAGCCTGGTCTCGTTGCTGCCTTCATGATCATGCAATTCACAGATCTCTTCCAGGATTTTGGAAGTTCTACTGAAATATATGTCCTCCAATTTATGGTCAATGCAATAGGAGCTGCTTATGTTTTGAAGAGCTCCCTTTGATTCCAGAGCTGGAAAAGCAATTTTATCCTCCGAGGTACTATGGGTACAATAGATGACTCGGAGAAGTTTGAAACATTTCTTAAAGTCGGAAAGAAATCCAAGATTTGCAGCCAGCTTAGCTGACAAGCTGACAAGATAGTCCAGGTCTTTTAAGAGTCCTCTGTGGATATAAAAGATAAGATCCATTGGTCTAGACTCGAGATTTGTAGGAGTAGTTTGGTCTGTTTCTGCAAGAATTTTTTGAAGCGATGAAGTCTTTTTGAACATCTGAGAAAAAAATATGTGAAGATTCATCTCACTGGCACTAGAATAAATTGCATCATGCTCCTCAGTTGTGGGAGAGACAGAAGATGAGGGAACTGCCAATCTTTTGTTTGGCTTCATTGTTAAGTTTGACTCGACCACCTGATAAGATAACACAGCTTCCTGCCTATTTTTCTTGTCCAAGTAAAAACATTTACCATGGAACATTTCTTCCAGATCCTGTCTGAATCTGTCGATGGATATTTTCCCTGAACAACCTTCGCGAACCCATTCGTGAAGTATGGATGTGAAAGAATTGCTTACTGATGGACATCCACGTTTCATGTTCTTAAGAACAGAGTTGGACTGGTTCTCAGTTAAGTGAGCAGAGAACCAAGTCACTGAGCACCTTAGCAGCCCAAGGGGCATCATGTGAAGGAATGTGTAAAGTAACCACAGCTGCATTTCTCTGGTGCAACTCTGACTAATAGATACGGAAACCTGGAAGAAACAGAAGAATTAAGTTACTGAGGTAACAAAACTATTATCTTGTTTAGACTACTCAAACTGCACTGTGCGCATGAGTGCTTGTAAAGTTCATTCATTAAGTTACTGGTCTTTTTTACTTTAAGAGAACAAAACAACTAGAGGTTTGAACTTAATAATAAAAGGAAAGAGAAAAAAAAACACACACACACACACGGATACTACACTGTAATTAATTAAATAGGATAGGGTCGCGTAACTGGTCTGCACTTTGATTATCATTACAATAGCACAATGAATCAAATCCAAATATTTGGCTACTTGATTGACGTAGCAACTAAATGGCTTAATGATGAAGTAGCATAAATGCTGCTAGTGAGTTGAGTGGAACTTACTATTGCGCGGAACTCCAACAACACACATGTAATATATTAATTTTCCACAATGTAGATATAATTCGATAAGTATTATAGATATATGTATCTGACTTTGCTTTCCAAATTCCATAAATGAACTATCAACAGATTATAGTTTAATGTATATACATCATAAAAACATTATCTTGTTAATTCATAATTTAATTCCATTAAGTAAATGTGTTTGTATCGCCTGTGATAAAAGTCTTGAGAAAATAGCTAGATTCTAGAAAACCTAAAAAGATCTTTTCAACAAATACCAGTCATGCTGCAGTCTAGGTTCGTCCTATCAGGGTAAGCTTATACATTAAAGAATAAAACTGAAGAGTTCATGTATCTGTGGAAAAAACTGTGAACAACTCCATGAAAAACTAAAAAGGTAGCTCCAATACCTACCTTTCCTCAATAAGATATGTCCTCCCAAAAAGACAAACAAATCAACTGCAAATTGTACCTCAGTTTCAAGAAACGTCAAGTTCTTTTCAAAACCCCTTACAAGGGATTCCAGTTCTTGACAAAGCATCTCAACAAAGCTTTTTAGTTGTGCCGGACCTTGATGTTCATAGAACAGAAATCTTTGAAGACCTTTAATATGATATTCATCAACGAGTGGACCGAAAGGAGATGGGCTATTCTTGGAAAGAAGATTTAGCACTGGATTAAAAAAATTGTCTAAAGAATTACTGCAATCAAATGAGGGAGGAAAAATGTCAATAAGCATTAAAAGTGCATGAAATACACAAAAAGATAACATATCCTGCTGCGCAAATTGGCTTCTGTTAAATGTTAATATCTGTACAAACACGTCGAAAAACAAGCAGCTTTCACCATTGCTTAATATATGATCTGTTTATATTTTTTCAAGCAGAATGCTGAGGAAAAGCCAATAATGGATGAGGTGTGCACTACACATCAATCTTAATGATGTCGTAGTTTCAGATGGCTTTAGTAACTCTGATGACTAAAGATAAGAGAGTTCTATTTTGATGGTCTTGATGCATTAAGAGGCTCGAATCTCAGCCTCAACCGAGTAGGAGAGCCGTATTAAAGAAGCTATGTAATCATCATGGTGGTTACCTGTAGAAGACCAATACATCTGCAATAAATTTTAGCTGAACAATGACTGGAGGCAAGCTTGAGAAACTGTTTGAGCTTCTTATTTGATATAGTTCCATTATAATTTGATAGAGATCTCTTCTCAGAGCAGCATGCCAAAAGTAAATACCCTTGATGGGGACTTCAACATCATTAGTTTGCACTGAACATGGTTCCTTGAGTTGCAGAGGGAATAGCTTATGTATGTCCTTGGAACTGGACAATTCATTTAAAAGTCGATATCCTTTTCCATACATATCGGCATCAGATGATCTCTCCTCACGCTGAATCCAGGAAATGACTACCTGTGGAGGTCACAATTAATTCCAGAAACTTATTAAAATAGCTTCAGAATCTTCGCTTAGGATCTACCTCTTGAAGTAGTCTTTCTTTAGGTATGATAAGCGTTATGCAGTTTAGAACATCTAGTTTTTCATCTGAAGTAAGATAGTGAATCATCCAAGGTAAAAACTGCTCCAGTATCATGATGGGAACACTGCATATATACTGCCAGACTAGATGAGACTGTTCATCAACAGTGAAATTCTCCACCAGCAAAGGAAAAACCTGTATCCACATGAGCATAGTATAGAATCTCTTTATGTTAATCTGGTTGGGATGAAGTTGTAATTAAATAATTATAATAACAATAAATTTTTTTTAAAAAAAAAGAGGGAGAGTAAAGTGATACTGATGGACATAGGAAGTTTAAATAGACTTTCCAACTTATATGACCATTTTAACCAAACTCATTTAACTATTGTCTGAGAAGCAGTTTAAGTCAGTTACACATGACCAACTTATTAGGGCATATAGACTTCTCCAATTACTTTAACCCTGGATTCAAGATATAAAAAACTTAGTTTTAAGTATCAGAGTCTCTTAGTTTTTCATGATTTACCTGAAAGCGCTTGGCACACATGAAACTAGAGTCTGAAAGAACAATAAAACACTTTCATGAAGCATATGATTATCTGATAACCATTATATGCATACATATTGAATAGTCAGATTTGGATCAACTAATTTAAAATTCACATTAATTGAATCAGTAAAAAATTAAAACTGAGTACATTATCGTTTCAAATTAATACATTTAGAAACTATAAGTCTACACATTTCATACAATTTATGAAACCTTACTATCAACCACAGAACTGCTTACTTTTTAGCAAAGTCAAAGTGAAATTTGTCAATTTCTTCAATTCAAAAGAAATAGGATTCTTTCTGTATCTACTGCTGATGTCAAACATCCAAGACAAAGTTGCAGGAAAATGAAAAATTCAGATACTAAAATAAAATGGGATTTTAGAACACAAATTTGAGCTAGAAATGCTAGCGTGTGTAGAGTTTTCTGACCTAAATACTTCGGTTTTCAAAATGACTTGATAAGCTGGTCAGACCACAGAGATCTAATCAAGTGGTGTAAGAATATCAGGTGTGTTTTGGGATCATTGGAATGTCTATTATGACTCATTGTTTTTATTAAACTTTTACTGCTTCTGCCCCATCATTGTGATTTAAGCCAAATAATAATGAATAGAAACACATCATGTAATTTGGAAAATGTTATGCATCCACAAGATAAATTGTTTGGACAATATGGGAAAAAAGAAATAGAATGGCTGCAACCAATTTGAATTATTTGACAGCTACCTGCTCCTCTTCTTTATGCATATGATGACAAATCATGGCATGCACAGTACTTATGGAAGAAATAAGTGCTTGAAACATCTCAGGTTTGTCTTCATCTTTCTTCATTAAGACATCCAAGTGGTCGAAGATACAGCTGAAGTTAACCTCAATAGAACTATGTTCAAGGGAATATGTTGGCACCACATTTTTTACTTTAGCATCTAATGCCAGAAAGATAACCTGTTTCCATAAGAATTAAATTTAGAACTTTTGAGTTATTGACACACCTTGAAGCTACATAAATTCATCAAAATAAGATCAAAGCTCAATTTTAATGTATGGTTCTAAAATTCCAAGAAGTATACAAAGGACATATTAGACAAAACTACTCTTATAATCCAATATGAAATCTCTTGAGCATGACAAGGTTCAGCCAAAACTGAGCGGCTCAAATTGTTATTTCATCAGGTAATTCTTCACGTCAAACATGAGGGAGAGAAAATTTATGTCCATCAACTGAATATTATCCAATTTAACAAAGACTATCTGATTTATTCATCTAAATTAATTAGTTTTAGTCGTCTTTAATTTAAATCTTGTCGAGGTTTGTTATAGGCACAGCTGTTTATATGTTGCTTCTAGTATATCATCTCGTGATGAAACATTAATCATAAGAATACAGCTATACTTCAAACTCATTTATCATCGTAACAGACAGTAAAATCAAAAAGATTAAAGAAAATCATGATGAAATCAAGTTCAAGAAAGCAATAACACAAGTAGATACAGAGCTACGTATTATATTATGCAAATTTTCACTACAAATTATTACACACGTTTTAGATGATTTGCAGCAGAACAATCATTGATGTTAATTGCACATATTTAGATGATATGCAGCAATATGAATGAATATTGACGTTGCTGCAATTTCTTGTGAATACAGGAAGTCAACTCACTCCATTTTTAAGCAGGAGAGCTTTTCAGATATTCATTTTGCATAATTCCTATACGTTTTACACAATTGAGAGCCCTAAATTTGTTATTCAAAGTCTCGTAACTCATAAGCACATAATCATTCGCAATGTACAAATCACCTACCTCATAGTAGATACTGCAGCTAAAGCTAAGAATCATGAACTAATTAATTTTCACAAAAACAAACAGATCATTAATCAGAAATTTTGCCTAACCTCATCTTCAGCAACAGTGTGATAATTATACACAAGCTTCAAGAACCCCAACCTCCGACGTAGGTCAACCAAAATCTCACGGCGGACATCCGCACTCTCAGCGGCCTCCGCCGCCACACGGTGAAGAGAAGCTAGCTCCGCACGAAAAGCCTTATGAGTGACGACAAAGAATAGAATTGGAGCATCGATAAGTTTGGCACCTGCAATTGACAGCGCCGGCCAGTTCTTCTCTTCTCGGATTCTCCGCCGCCCATTTAGTACGCGCCGCCGCCGCCGCCTATGAAAAATACAAATTGGAGGATTAAGATTCCTGATCTTAAATCGGCACCGTTCATCAATGGCGAGAGAGCCAAAAGGGGGAGCTCCAGCCATGAAATACAGCTCCAATGTAATGGCATCTCCTCCCTCTACGTGGGTGAAATGCATGCTTCATCACATTCCTCAAATTATTATTAAAATGCATTCCCTTGAAATTAAATTTGGCGCGAGACTCTTGTTCTTCGTTTGGTTACGTCACAAACACCGCCTTTTGTTAAAAAATTACTAATAATTAAAATATATACCAGTATTTTAATTTTTAATATTTTTGAATAAATATTTAATATTTTAAAATAAATTTATTATAAATAATTTTTTCATATAAAATTTTGTCACTTATGTCCCTTATATCGTTAACGTATTTCTATACGAAGAGTTAAATAATCTGATAATTTATTTAATATAAATTTTTATATGCACCAAACGGACCCATTTTGACCTACTAAACGGACCATAAGTTAAAGATCAAATTATAGCATTAAAAAAATTAATATTAATTATTTATTTAATTTTTTATACACAATAATTACATTTTTATAGTCCTATTACTCACTCAGTTAAGTAGATCGGAATTTACATGAGATGAATTTTAATCATATATTTTTTTAAATAAAATTAATCTATATTTAAAATATAGAATTGCGTTTGTTTGGCAGTTGGCATGGACATTAGAAAAGAACCAAAAATAGGAGGCTTGGTTCATGTCGTGTCTTGTTTTCGTCGTCAGGCGGTTTACTTTGACTTTGGGCCATTTGGACTCATTAAATTTCAGTATATTACTACTCTATTAAATATTATATTGAGCCAAATTAGATAAAAAATCATTATTTGTTTATTAAAAAAATTTAAATTTTTAATAAGAATGATATAGTTTAAAATTTTGAACGGTCTCTTTTGTAGCTATAGGCTATAGGTACAAGGTTCAGTTTTTTATATCTATAATACTTTTTTTAATATATTCTAAAAAAAAAATTAGACATACATTTTATTTATCTATGTCTCTATAAGTATTTAAAGAAATATTTTTATACATAATAAATTAATTAATAGTTTATTAATTCTTTTATGTATTGTACAAGAAAATAATTGGGTAAATTACAAATACAAACACTTATAATAGTGTAATAATAAAATAACACTCTAAAAAGAGTAAAAGACTCAACTTACAAAATATCCCAAAATATTGAGTTCACGCGCCCCCTCCCCCCAAAAAAAAAATTAAATCTCTCCCTCTCTTTTTCACGTATCTGGCTCTCTCCACACAAACTGGCCACCACCATCAACGTCCTCCCATCGTCGTCCTCTTCCCAATCCTCTCAATTCCGCAGTAAAAAATCCCAACCACCACCATGTTTCGGTATGAGTTCAAACCATGGCCGTCGTTTTGGAGATTTAAGCACTAGGCCTGTTCAAGATCCACCCATCGTAGGTCTCTCTCTTTCTCTCACACAAAAATGCTACAAGATTTAAGAATCAACTCCATTTGAAGATTTCACCAATCTACTTTAAGCACTGGGATTACATTTTGATTTTTATTTCGGATCTACCGAAGTTCATGGAGTTTAAATTCTCTAAGTTTGAACTTTTGATTCTTCTATTAAATCTTGACTTTGGGACATTTGAAGACTTTTGGGATTTTCAGGACTTTTTCAGACTTTCGGTTGTATAACGTCAATTTGAGGGCATCGAGGCTTATTTTAGATTTAACGTTATATTTTGAATTTTTAATCTTCAAATATCTTTGATTTACGGACTTATAACGTCAATCCAAGAACGTCAAGCTTTATTTTAGATTGAACGTTATTTTTAAGAATTTTTTATAAACTCTGAAGAACACCGTTGAATTTGATGAAGACTTTCAAGAATAATATTGATCAAAGACACCTTGATCTTAGATCAAACACTAATACTTATTGCTTTGTACAAATAACACTTTTGAAGCTATGAAGAATGTCTTTGAAGTTTTGAAGAATGTCAACTTGCTTTGATCGATGTCTATCAAAAGACTTAGAATAAGACTCCTACCATAGATATATAATTCTAGATTTACGGGTTAGATTTGACAGACAAAAAGATTTGATTTATCCAAAAAAAAATTGATCGATGGAGAATTTTAAACTAGATTCAACGAACCGGACAAGATTTGTAGTTATCCAAAAAGATTTATTGGGCTTCTATGATTTAGTATATTATGAACCACTTTTTAACAAGATAAAAAAGATAAATTCATAAATATAATTTTTGTATTGTAAAGTGATTTATATTATGAAAATAGTTTATATAATATTTTACCTATATTATATCACGCTTCTAGATGGGTTTTAAAATTTTGAACTGAGCTTAATTTAATTTGTTGATTTCTTTTAGGGTAACTTAATTTATTTGAATTTAGAGGTTCAGTTTGATTACTAGACTTTAGAGACGCAATTTAATATATTGAACTTTGGAGGAGCAATTTAATTTATTAAAAATTGAATATCCAATTTAATTTATTGGAGTTTAGAGGCCAGTTTAATTTATTGGACTTTGGAGATCTAGTTTAATTTATTGAATTTTAGAGGCCCAATTTAATTTATTGGGCTTTAGAGTCAATTTCATTTATTATTTTAGAAATTAAATTTATCTAAATATTCAATTATACATTTATTTGATACTTTAACACTAAATTTTTCATGTGTTATTTTTTTAAAATAAATTCGGCAAATAATTTCACTTGTCTACACAGGGTACAATTTATTTATGAGAAAAATTAATATATATATATATATATATATATATATATATATAT
>JAPKLY010000001.1:642988-686045 GCA_026898435.1 Prunella vulgaris
TGAACCAAATATACCCTAAATGTTTTAATCTTGACCATACATTTTAAAATTTTATGAATATATACATCTTATCTAATTCTTATAACTATATTTATAATATTAAATCATATATCTAATTTTTTAATCTCAACCATTCATCTTAACTTTTATATATTTATAATTTTCAACTCTATAAATATTATTATTCTCATATTTTAACCTTATTCTTCATATGTATCTTACTTCTTTTTATTTATTATTTGAATTGTTTAATTATTTTTTTATGTTCATTTTTTTCTGCAAGTTCGTATTTTACATATAATAATTTATTTCTAGAGTTAATGAGAAATAGAAGAATTTTGAAATAAGAGATTTTGATTGATTTTATAACTTCGTCTTTATATAATATAAAGATGTATATAAATTATAATAGCTAAATTTTGTGTGAGAATGTCTCATGACACGAGATTACATAAATTAAGCATTCACCCTCTACCAAAATGATAATGAATCATGCTCAATTTATAACTCATTTAGATGTCCCATATAATGAGACAGTCTCACACAATATTAACTCTACATAATATGTGTGTGTATAATCCAAGAGTAAGTTTTATATGAAAATAATTTATGATTAGCTTACTATGAAACTGTTTTAAAATATCAAACATTTGATAAATATATCAAAATATTCACCAGGAGTATTAAAATTGGAACAATAAAATAAATAATAATTATAATATAATATTATTAACCTAATTTTTTAATATTTCTGACCAAATTCTTAATATTCCTAGCTATAGAAAACATTTTTATATAAAATTTTACCATAATCCAAAGATCAATCCTGCACAACACTGCAGAAGATCGTAATCCCGTGTCATATACGTTCAAATTTTTAGATTGTTTGTTTTCCAAATTTTTTTTGAAGAAATTGTTTATTTTAAAACTTTCATCATGTCCCACTTTCTAGAGTCATAAATCGTCAGCCGTGTGTAACAACTCTAAAAAATAACAGCGATTTTACCGAACTCGGAAGAAGTTAACCCACCCACAAAAAAAAAAAAAAAAAAGCTCGACCCGATAACCCGCACAAATCCCCCCAAATACCCATAAAAACCTCATCAATTCCTCCTACGCCACGCATAAGCCTCTGTAGAAGGAAAACTCAAATCCACCGGTACACGCCGCCGCCGGAGTTTCTCATTGAAGAAGACGAAGAGCAGAAGGATTTGAATTAGGTAATTATTAATAAGCCGTCAAAATGGTGAAGACGACAAAGGGGGGCAAAACCATGAACCCTACCGATGCATATAGGAAAGAGCTACGGAAAAAGGAATTGAAGCGGGTAATTTTAATTTCTGCAATGTGAATTTGTAAATTATGGATGTTGGCAATTTGATTGCCGTGCATGTTTAAGTTCTTAAATTGTTAAGTAATATGAAGCATAGTTCTGCATTCTAGGTTTCTAAATATTTTTGTTGATGCTATTGTACAGAACAAAAAGGAGAGAAAGAAGGTGAGGGAGGTAGGAATCTTGAAAAAGGATCCGGATACTTTGAAGGATCAGATTCAGAAGCTGGAAGCAATGAGTAAGTTCCGATGAGATGACCAATGCATTTATTTTGCTTGTATGGTAGTTTTGTGCGTGTATGATTGTAACTAGGTTGTGGCCTAGCTCGACGGCCTTTGCAATATTTGATGAGCCCAGTGGTTTGTTTTAGGATTCATAAAAACTGAAGTGTTTATGTTTAAATATTTTGTACCCGACAATTCGTTGGGTTTAATTTGTTTTCCTCTTTATCATTGGGTTAGGGGGTGGTGGTGTGTCTAGTAGCATGCAGATGAGTTGAGACATCTCGGAAAGTTCATCTTTGGTCCTCATTCCCATGTAAGATATTGCAAAGCAGTTTGTAGTGGGTGGCTGAGTTTCAATGTATGCGATACGGCTGTAGCAGCTGTATGTTCTGTTCTTTTTCTTGGTTGATCTTGAAGCTAGTTAACCTGTGCTGTTCTTTCACAGGCCATCTCTTTTTCTGAGTATTCTGGATACTTTACCCCTCAGTTTTGAAGTAGATTTTGGAAAGCATTAACCTTTCATTTTTGAGTGGTTGCTTTTGACATAGAAGTCCAAGCTTCAAAACACAAAGGAATTTATGATTTGTGCAATTATCGAATATGCAACAATTTCGCTTCTAGTTCTGTGATTGTTTTAAATGACGAGGAGAAAAATAGAAACATTAAAATGTTTCCTGGGTTCAATACTCTATAACCTTTTACAATGCTGTGAAACTTTATGTTCTGTTCTCTGTTTAGATTACTCAAGAGTTTTGTTTTTGCTTGCTAATGACTGTGAAGACGTCAGTGCCATTTATTTGGTTCAATTTGAAAGTTTGAAACCTCAATGTTACCTGTGACCTTATTAGTATCTCTTGATTTAGGAATTTACCAGTAGTCTTCTCTAATTTGGAGCATTGAAACACTGCAGTGATGCAGAGTCAGACCACACTCTTAGTTATTAATAGTCATACTGTGGTTGACCTTCGTAATCTCAAAGAAGAAAAAACTCTCAACTTTTTTCTTCTATCATATTCCAAAGGGAAGTGCTAAATATTTACTTAAATAATGAAAGTGCAGGAGAAGTTTTTAGGATATTTTTTATATGTTTTATATCACTTTGTCCCTCTATTTGACTAGCTTATCCAAGTAAGCTTGTTGGTGACTAAAATTCATTAAGTATCACTTCTCTAGTTTATTTTATTGCTGTTTGCCCTTCTCTATTTTCCTTCCATTTTCGGAGTATGAGTGGAATTTGTCGAGTGTTGAGTTACAGTAAGCCAGTATCTTATTTGCATGCTTGAGTTGTAATAAAGCAGCTAACAATAATTTCTTTGGATTTTATATCTGATCTATCATTAAGTCCATAGTTAGCAGTTAGTTCCTTGGTTGCCATGTTCTATGCATACTTTTCTCATTAACCAACATCATGCATGCCATCTCTTTGACTAGTGTCTGATGCAGTGATTCTCAAATAATATGGCATATTTTTGTCTGCAATTCCATTTTGAAGTCGCTCTCTGTGACTGTGTTAGTTTTTTTTTCCTTGTGGGGGGGAAGGAAAATATTCATTGTTTACCTTTTAATCTTATATTTGTTATAATGGTTCTTGCAGAGGCAGATGGTGCTTTGGACAAAGCTAGAAAACACAAAAAGAGACAACTAGAAGATACCCTCAATCTTGTTATTAAAAAGAGGAAGGTAATTCCTTGTTTTAAGCCTTTTTGGTGTACTTCATTAACATGTTTTCGTGAATATGAATGAAAATTTTCATCCAAAATATAGGGTAATTATGACTAGACTGCATATCGGCCATCAGTTATTCAATATGAGTAGGCTGCATCTCATCTTATATACTCCGATTACATATTGCTGTAAAATCGTCTAGTGTAAGGCTGATAAAACCGTCAGTTTGAAAATAATTGAAAATTGTGATTGCAGTGCTTAATAAAAATTGTGATGTTACGTGTAATATATCTGAAGTCTAAAGAAAGAAAAAGCTGCAGTCTGCTTGGTTGTGCAATTCAGCATGCATTGAATGACAATCGAGGTTTCCACTTTCAGGCTGTTTAACTAAAATGTGCTCCTGCTCCACTTCAGAGTGCCAAAGTTAATACACCCACTCTTTCCCCAGAATAAGATACATCAGCTCGTAATCAGGTTTATGTGCTAGACCATAATAAAATTTACCAACAGATGCATCCTTATACTCCAGCTCCAATTTTCCATATTTAGCTTTTAAGTTTTTGCAAGAGCTAGTTTGAATGTGTAGATCTCATCAAAATACTGGATAAGTAAGGATAAACTGCTTGACTGTATGAGTAGGGCGTATACAATCTTATCTATGCTGCTAACTATTCACTATTGCAATAAAATCTTCAAGTGTATGGCTAATAACCTATTAGCATGAGAAGAAACTGAAATTTGTATTCCCCCGTTCCTCAATAAGCTTCTCATTTATCCTTTTCGGGCATCCCACAATAAGCTTCCTGTAACATTTTTGGAAACAACTATCCCACTGCATGAAATAATTATCTCTACATTTTCATTAATTTCCACCACTTTCTCTTAAATATCTCCACACTTCACTTTATTCTCTCCAATCACATCACTTTTACTACACTCCTTTTTATATAAATACATTTTAATCTCCATGAATTTTTTTCATGGGAAGCTTGTTGAGGGACAAGGGGAGTAATTGATATGCCTTGCAGAAAGTGACTTGGAGAATTTCTGAAATCCAAGGAAAAATCTGTTGGCTACGTGACTGTGCATTTCAGCACGAGGCCAAGAAGAAATAATATATAAAATAGAATGAAAGGTAGTTTCTAAGTTAAAAGAAATGTATTCCAATTTAGAGCGGAGAAGTTCTGCACCTACTTTTTCCCAGGATATATCAATCATGATTTGTGCTAGACGGCTAGACCTTGATAAAAATCAACCAGTATATCTCAATACTCTTGACTCAAAACATTTCATTTTTAATTTTTTGTCTGAGAGGTCTAATTCTTCAAGTGGAACTATTTTTCCCACTTTCCAGTAAAAGACATGCCAAATAAACAAAAAAGCACACACAAAATCTTAAACTTAGCTAGATATAATTTTCAATGGACTAAGGCCCACCATTTTCAGAATATATTTTTATAATGGCTTTACAAATTTCAGAAATCAAACATATCGATGTTTGTATTCGTGTGTTTCTGAAAGTTGCTGTTATGTAGAGCTATCAAGTCAGTGTAGAATTTAGTTCCTTTTATGCCTAATCCTTTTCTCTTCAAAGTAGATGTCATTTGTGTTCATTTTGTTTGTTATGAAGGAATATGAAGACAAAATGGTGGAAAAAGGTGAAGCACCAGTCATGTTCAGGTAAGAAGCCTAACCTATGTTTCATTAACTAATTAATTTTTGTCACTGGTTATGAATGTACTGTGAGTTCGTAGTTTGTAAATTTGGAGGTTGACTTTTGTGCAGTCATTTGGCACCTGTTAGAAGGCGAGCTACTGCAGAAGAGGAAGAAAGGGTCAAGCATCCAAGAGCTGAAGTAAGTTTATTTTTAATTTTGATCCTTATTTCTATTAAACTTTTCTGCTGATCTGTCAACACACATTTAGCAATTTTTTGATGTAGGACTCGGTCTATTATCACCCAACCCTGAATCCTTCTGGAGCTCCTCCACCTGGAAAACCTCCAATGTTCAAGTCATCAATAGGTATTTTCAAGTCATTTTTACATATTTCCAAAAGTTTAATTTATTACAAGTGTTTCCCTTGTACTTTTTTTTTTAACTTCCCCAGAACAGTATCTCTTTTTAGTTTTTATACCTCAAGTGTTTGTTGTTTACTTCGGATGCAGGACCGAGGATACCCCTACCAGAAACTTCAGGGAGTAATATGGCATCATCATCAAATGCAGAAGCTGATGATAGCACTTTAATTGCCCCTCCTTTACCACCACCTCCCCCACCTCCCTTGCCTAGTGCAGGCTTGGATGCTGGAGATGGCACTATTTTACCTGTGTCTTTGCCATTGCCACCCCCTCCGCCAATGCCCCCAAAGCCAGCAAACACAAATATTACATCATCATTACCTCCACCACCCCCTCCTCCTGGCCCACCGCCTAAAGAACTACTTGCTGTTCGTCCTCCACTTCCTCCACCCCCACCAATGCACCAACCTGCTCAACCACCTCCCCCTGGCACTGCTGTTAATGAGAATGCAAAATCAGATGATTCAGCTTCCAGGGATTCAATTCAGGTATAGTTCTTACTTTCAAATAATTGCGCGGATCACTATATAATGTAGGTGATAAGAGCTTAATAAAATAAGCATGCTTTACATAATTTTAGCTGATGGCCTTTACTTACTGATTTTGTATCAGATGCCAACGACTAATCCTCCTCCACCGCCTCCACCAATTGGGCCACCCCCGAAGTTGGGAGATACAAAGTCTGAAGGCTCATCTTCTGAATCAGATGCAAAAACTCTTGATGCCAAAGATCTACTGAAAATGGCTCCTCCACCACCACCATTAAGGCAACAGCCACAGGTTCCTGGAGCTGCTGTTGGCCCAAATTTGCAGCTTGATGTCCTTCCTCCAGGCATTGCACGTTTTCTGCCTCCACCACCGCCGCCGCCTACTGATATGAGGCCTCCATTGTCCACTCCTGGAATTGCTGGGCAACCTGTTCATCCTGGACTCATGGTCCCACTTTTGCCTAGACCACCTTTTGGACCTCCTCTTGCTCCTCCATCGATGATGATGAGGCCACCACTTCCACCTGGGCCACCTCCAATTCCAGTAGATGACTTTAATACAAGACCACCTGTACCTCAGAAGCCATCCTACGTTAAATCAGCTGCATCCACTGTTGTAAAGAGACCTCTGGCACAGCATACACCTGAGTTGACAGCCATGGTGAGTTTATCCTTTTGCACGTGTCCTAAATTACCAAAGCTGTTGAACATGTTAAATAATGGTGTTGTTATTCATGTTCCTCACTTCTAATTCCTTTTTGGCTTGTGGTCTATTTCCCATAATCATCCATCTTCTGCAAAAATTTAAAGGACCCTGTAGTTTATATCTCTGCAGTTTCAGTGTCGAAATGTCTAACTTAAACAGCTTTTATTGGTTTTCTGGGGAATGAAGTCATAGTTTAATATGCATGTCCATCTCCCACTCGTTTATCATGTTTTCATCAGAAACAAGAATTGCTTACTCCGCCCTCATGGTTTATACGAAGTGTGGCAGTCCTGATATTTAGATGGTGACCACCTTTTACATATCCATATACAAGCGTGCATGACTAATAAAGCCAATATAAGGAGCAGGTCTCCTGTGAATCTGGTTGATGTGAACTCTCTTCTTTTAGCATACAAAGTATCACTATTTAAAAAAGTTTGATTTTATGTGTTATTTATCAAAATCACTGAACAGTGATACTTTGTATGCTAAAGAGTATCTTCTTACGCTAAATAGTATTACCAAGTTCACCATAAACCTTCCTTGAACCAGGATCACAGAAGTTTGCCCAACATAGGAAAATGTGTATTTGTGTCCACTTTGTAACGATGTGTTGCTCCTTTTCAGATTCCTGCATCGGTACGAGTTAGGCGAGAGAGCGCTGCCCCAAAATCAAAGCCAAAGACATCGATTCCTTTGTCTTCCAACAGGCCCATTGTAGCTCCACCAACTGCAAAGCCAGAAACGACTGCTGCACCAAAACCACAGAGTATTGATGATTCATACACAGCATTTCTTGAGGACATGAAAGCACTTGGTGCTCTTGATAGCTGACCTGAAAAACAACTGCTCGCTCGCAATGACTGGGATAGCTGAAACCATACGATTGTGCTAGGAGAGGCAGCAAAGGGTATAAGGCTTTTGATGTTGATCTGGATGTCGTCTTAGGAAACCGTATCGTCATGCTCAGTTATTGATCCTTGATGTAACACCACATTTCATTGACTGGAGTTGTGTCCCCTTAAAAAAGAGGGCAAGATTTTAAGCCTTTATCTGTAGATGTCTTTTATTTGCATGAATTGCAGATGCCAACGATAAGGGAACTGTATTTACTAAGAGCTTCTTGACCATTTTTAATCTCCCTCCCCCCTCTCAAATGACATGCACTGATTAACTTTAAAATTGGGGTTGATTTCACTGTAAACTCGATTTAATATTCCTTCCGGCTCAATTATGGTGAGATGTGAAGCTGTAAATGTGATGAGGGGTTTATTTATATTCAACTCAAAAATTCTAACTTCTTTTACTTGGTCGATAGAAAAAAAAAAGAAAAAAGTATTTTACTAAATGTCTAGTAAAGATAGAATATCTTTTGATATTTTAGTGAAAACAAAAATATTACTATCATTTAAAATGGTAGAGTTTTATATCATCAAGTGCATTATGCAATTTAATACTCCCTCTGTCCCACAGGAATTTGCACACTTTCCTTATTGGGACGTCCCACACAAATTTGCACACTACCAAAAAAGGAAACATTGATTTACGTGCACACTCACAAACTTTTATATATATTTACCTATATGCCACTACTTTATATATAAAACAATTTTTCTTAAAAAATGTGCCGTCTCGTAGGGTGCAAATTCCTACGGGACGGAGGGAGTATCATTTTTAAAAAGTTATTTTTTAAGGGGTCACTTTGTGTTATATTGTAAAAGATGTGCCTTTTTAGTATTAACAAAATAATTTATTGATATTATAATAGCATTTAATTGTGCACTTGGTTAGTAAAATACTTAATCTCTCAAAATACATTGTATTAATTCAAGTTAGCAGTAATATAATAATATTAGGATGTGCACAAAGTGAGCTTACCCTCTCAAAATACGTAGTATTAATTTGATGTAGAGAAATTGAATTATATCGTCTGTAAGTTTGGTTTTATTGAAAGTGGATGTTTAATATGTAATTGGTTTACCGCACGTTCATTCAACTTAGCGTAAGTTTATATTAAAAAGTGTGAGTGATTATGTTGAAAAGTATTAAACTAGAAAATTTACAGTTATCAATGTTTAATATGATCAACATATATATTTTAATATATACCATTTTAATGGTTGTTGAGTACACCAGGTGCACATAAAATTAGCACTTACCGAAATTAATTTTGAATTTTGTCCAAATTTTCACTATAATACCCATCGTACCAAAACCCGATTTACGAGACATATTTATCTTGGACCTCGACGTAATCAAGAATCAAGATCCACAAATTAGTGTTCCTTTTTTACTAAATTATACAATGGAATACCCGTTATTTCCCAACTACCCAATATATTTCCATATAAATTAGATCAATAATGATTCCAACTTTCAAGTCAACTATGTCGATCGATTGCTGCAAGTTGATGGCATCCTACCTTAGTTCACAAGGGGAAATGTCAAAGGCTCTTGCGAGGAAGAGAAAAGGACATAAATCAATATTAAATACTACCTCCCTCCATGAAATTTATGCTCACATTTTTGCACGTGGTTTAATGCAATATGTCGGAGGGTATTACAGGATATTGTCAGGTCCGTTTTGAATAAAGAGAATATTTATGAAAAATATATCATATGTATTTTCCATAAATACTTTCTTTACTCAAACGGACCTCACAATATCCCATAATACTTTCTGACATATTGCATTAAACCACGTGCAAAAATGTGAGCATAAATTTCATGGACGGAGTGAGTATATTAATCCGGATAAACATTGGCCTTTTTTTCAGATTTTGTTTTCGGTCTTTAATTTTTAGGACTAGTCTTGTATGCACCAGTTACGTGGTGCAATTAAAGTTCATTTTTTAAAAGTTACACAAAATACTACTGAAAAGTTACACATGAAAAATATATTTTTCATAGTGTAACTTTTCAGTAATAATTTGTGCAACTTTTCAGTAATAAATTATTTCTTTTTAAAAATAAACTTGAGTTGCACCGTGTAGACTTATTCTAATTTTTAATTACGAGACTAATAGTAGGTGGTCAAAGAAACAATATGCTACTAGATGTTTGAATCAAGAAAATCTTTTTTTCTCTTGGGGTTGTAAGAATAAGCTCTGTTTTATATATTTGTCCAGTCAAATCTCTTGATGTTTGAAATCAGGGGCTGTGTTTGTCCCTCTTCAGGATCTTAATGGAAAAAATAGTTTCTTGCTGCCTGTTTGAATATTAGTCTGGATTAGGAATGATGATGGGAGGCAATCATTTTGTCAGGATTATTCAGTTTCTGATTTTGATGCACTTTCTTGATTCTTGTTTAGCTTTGCCACTCTGTACTGATTCCAGTAAGTTTCTTCTTTTTCAATGTTCTCATTGATGTCCTGCACATTCTTGAATAAAGCTCTCTCTCTCTCTCTCATATTTTGCTGATGTTGAATTGCAGCTGCGCCGTTTACAGAGAAAACTCCTCTGCAGTTCTGTCCCTACAATGGGAGCAGATGCTGCAACTCTACCGAGGATTTGCTTTTGCAGAAGCAGTTTCAATCAATGAATATTTCAGATTCTGGGTGTGCTTCAATGCTTAAATCCATTCTTTGTGCGGTAAGAAATTTTGCTCATTTTGGGGAACTCATATTTTGTACATCATTACTATTTCAAAATGATCAATCCCTCTTTCGTGTCTTAATCTGCTTTCTTGTAAGGGATAGACTCGATATATCCGAGGTCAATTCTCGCGACTAGAAAACAAAACTCAAATTGCAATGAATTATTGACTTTTAAACAAATGATTATTTCCATCATTAACATCCCATTAAGAAAAGACATGATTTTTCTTTTAGCAACTCACCATCCCTTTCTAGATAATTAGTCCCCTACTGATTTGCACCCATGAGTAAAACTTTCTTAACGCCACGTATCACCGCACATATTCTGGTGTCGGGTGTAATTATAACTTAGAAATCTTGTTTTTTTTTTTGACAGAGGTGTGATCCATTTTCATCAGAGCTATTCGCAGTGAATTCCGTCCCTCGAAATCTCCCAATTCTATGCAACTCCACAGATTCAAAATCCAACTTTTGCTCACAAGTATGGGCCGCTTGCCAAAACGTCTCCATCTTCAACTCCCCTTTCGCAGCTTCCTTACAATTAGGCGGCGCCGGAAAACCATCAAACTCCACCACCACCAAATTGACCGACATCTGGCAGTCACAGCCGGATTTCTGCAACGCCCTAGGCGGCAATTCATCGCCGTGCTTTAATGGGTCCCCGGTCACCCCCAACGATACCAAAACCCCAAGCCCTCCAAGTGGAATGTGCCTTGAGAAAATCGGAAACGGGTCGTACCTCAACATGGTGGGCCATCCCGACGGGTCGAATCGGGCCTTCTTTTCGAACCAACCCGGCAAGATCTTTCTGGCGACGATTCCGAAACAGGGGTCGGGCGGGTTATTGGAGATCGATGAGGGCAACCCTTTTCTCGATTTAACCGATGAAGTCCATTTCGATACTGAATTTGGAATGCTGGGGATCGCGTTTCACCCTAAATTCACAGAGAATGGTCGATTCTTTGCTTCGTTCAGCTGTGACAAGGCGAAATGGCCCGATTGTGGCGGGAGATGCGCCTGCAATTCGGATGTTAACTGTGACCCATCTAAATTGGCGCCTGATAATGGCGCAAGTCCCTGCCAATTTCAGAGTGTTATAGCAGAGTTCAAGGCGGATTCATCGGTAAAACCCTCATTGTTCTTGCGATCAATCTTTTGTTTGTTCATCGTGAAACTGGTTCATAGTACTATCTCCGTCTCACAAAAGTTTGCATACTTTCCTTTTTAGTTTGTCCCACAAAAGTTTGCACACGTCTAAAATGAAAATGTTCCTTTAAATCTCCATCTTTAAAATCTTTATCCCACAATCTCCACCATACACATTCTACTCATTACACTTTTTCTAAAAATCCGTGCCCCCAAAAGTACCGCAAACTTTTGGGGGACGGAGGTAGTATTAGTTTTCACCTTCAAATGTATTAGTTTGATTGTAGCACTAATTAGAGAAGTTTTCATGATCAGGCTACCAGAGCTAACCCTTCGGAAGTACGAAGAATATTCACGATGGGGCTTCCTTTTACGGCCCACCATGGAGGCCAAATCCTGTTTGGTCCCAGAGATGGGTATTTGTACTTCATGATGGGAGATGGAGGGGGTGTGAATGATCCCTATAATTTTGCTCAGAATAAGAAGTCTTTACTCGGCAAGATCATGAGGTTTGACATTGATAATATACCAAGTGAGTCTTAATTACTGCAATTTTGCTGTGTTTTAAAGCCCTGTTTCATAAGCACAGTAATAATGATATATCGCATTGGTTGAATCTGCATAATTATCTGTCCTAGTTCGTCTTTCATTGACTTTGTCGCCGTTGTTTTCATAATTGTGTGCCTGCGGTCGTATGCATGTTTGTTTAGTTTCACGTTCGGGAGATTTATGTCAGGTGCAGGTGAAGTTAGTAGGCTTGGTCTGTGGGGAAACTATTCTATTCCCAAAGACAATCCTCACAATACAGTAGATAATGAACTACAAGAAGAAATATGGGCTCTAGGAATGCGAAATCCTTGGCGCTGCAGCTTTGATTCTGCTAGGCCCGAGTATTTTGCATGTTCAGACGTAGGACAGGTACCGTATTCCACTCAAGTATACGTATGCTTCCATTCTTAGCATAGACACTGATGCAGTGCATCCAATCTTACTATTATTATAGTTAAAACTTTTTAAATTCAAGTATTGCGTTGTTTTCTGTCGTTAGGGTTTAGGATTTAATCCTACAAACCTTTTATATATTGCATTTCTTATTATTTTCTTGTTCTCGACTTTTTTCTCCATCAGGCACGAATCATAAGATGGTGACTTTGATAGTAACATGTCATAGCAACTGTATTCTAGCTGTTAATTGTAATGTGAAGTTGGTGTTATAATTGAACAGGATCAGTATGAAGAGGTGGATTTGATCACTAAAAATGGGAATTATGGATGGCGTGTTTATGAGGGGCCTTACAAAAACTCGGCTGGAGGAAATGCGTCGATTGCGAGGCCAATTTTTCCAGTTATGGGGTATAACCACTCTGAGGTAAACGTGAATGAAGGCTCTGCATCCATCACAGGTGGCTATTTCTATAGGTCCATGACCGATCCTTGTATGTATGGAACGTAAGTAATTCATCATTGAACGACACATAGATACAAAACCCATGATCCTATAAAGTAACTAATACTGAACCCCGACTAGCACTATCTAAAATTGTGCATGCGATTTGTGTGTAAAAGTATTTGTCATATCTGCATTATATTTTGCAGGTACATGTTTGCTGATCTTTATGGAGGGGCAATATGGGCAGGTTCTGAGAATCCCATCAATAGTGGAAAGTTTACGAGCAGCAAGATCTCGTTCAACTGTGCACGCGACTCCCCGTTAGGCTGCACGTTTACTCAGAGTTCACTTCCTTCTTTGAGCTATATTTTCTCGTTTGGTGAAGATAACGACAAGGATGTTTTCCTCCTCACAAATAGTGGAGTTTACAGGGTCGTTCGGCCTAGTCGCTGCAACTACACGTGCGCCAAGGAGGAGGCCTCCACTGCTGCATCTCCGGCCCCTGCCTCACCCAGTCCTTCTGATGCAAGTGTTTTGGGATGTTCATATGATCATGTTTTGCTGGTTTTGGCTTCATTTTTGTGCTTGGTTTTCAAACATTTAGTCTGAATTGTGCGAGATGTTTAGCCAGTGTATTTTAGTTAATGCAGGAGCAGGACATTTGAGATTGCGACATTTTCTTCTTTTTTGTGTGCTAATACCTTTCTATGTGAATAATACTACTACAAAATATTTCGATGAAGTGTAAATTAACATAAATTTTAAATGATAACTAAATTTAACGAACTTACAAAATAAAATATTTTAAAAATTCAAGTCATATAATTAAAATTAATAATAAAATATATTTTAGAAACATTAAAATTCCTATTTCAGATTTGGAATTTCTCTTCTTTAACTATATGTGTTGATAGAATTTGCTAATCGATGTTTGTTTATGTGGCTTTACAACATATTAATCCTATCAAACAATAATCTTTTAATTAATGTTCTTGGGGAGGGAGAATAGAGAGTTTAGAGAGAGAAATATTGCAGTGTGGATTGTATTAATTTTCAGAATTTGTGAGAATTGTGTGAATAGTACAAGAGAAGTCTTATTTATAGGTGTGTGAGTGTGAGACGGCACCTTACGAGCCTATATGGCTTCCGGTGTTGATGAGGGTCCGTAACCCTCGTCCTGGTCCCTTACACTGCTACCTATGTTGTGCCTCGTCCTACTAATATGCCTTAGACTAGATGGACCTCATTAAAAACCTCGCCGTAAACCACCATTGTGGATAAACCGGACGGAGGGAAAAAGAGTACAACCATCGGGATCTAGTTGGCTAACAGGCGAGCTCATGGGCGAGCTCGGAGATGAGTTTCAGTGGCTCGGCGAGCTCCGGGGCGAGCTTCAATGCCTTGCATGGCTTACGGATGCTACATGGTGGTGGAACTCGGTGAGGCCCACAGGGGGACATGGGGTGAGCTCCGGGCGAGCTCCGGTAATGACAGAGGTTAGCTCTTTTGGGCGAGCTACGTAGCTAAGTCGTCCCTGCATGGGCGAGCTCCGCACTTCAACGGATCTGGGTGGGCCCTGGCGACCTGCTAAGCCTAGCGTAATTGCCCTATGTCGATAGTGTTAGTTCGCCATATCAACAATATGGATTTGGATCCCCTCTTATACAAGAGGGTCCTTTGTAGGAGGGAGTTCTTTGATCACACACATACATGCACACTCCCGTACCCATACGGGTATGTGTGATCCATGTGTGATCCAAGGATCCTCCTCATGTACAGGACATCCTATACAGCAGGGGATTGTCTCGGCCTTCAATTTATAAACAAGTCAGCCCTACTTCACTCAATTTATTACCTTAATATTTGTTGTTGGCCGTCGCTATGATTTGCATCTCATGTCATCTGTAGTAGATCTAATGGCATCGAGCTCTAAGTTGGATTGATGGTGAATTTGCAGGAAAGAGAATTAAGAGATTAGAAGATAGCCAAAAAAAAAAAAAGAATTCCAAAATTCATAAATAAGATGGAGATGAAATTTGCATGGATTTGCATATAAGTCTTTGTTATGTTTTATTTACGCTATTATTATCATTTCTAATTTTTATTTTGTACTCCCTCCGTTCCATAGCAACTTTCAAAAGGTAGAGACACACAAATTTTAAAAAAAATGGAATAAAGTAAAAATAATAATATTTTAACGGGTAATTTGATAAAATTTTATGTAAAAAATAAAAATGTTAGTTGGATTGAGTGTAATGTGAATCCGAAAAGTAAAAAAGTAATAATATTTTTTGTAAATATATAGATATTGTGAGGCGAAATTTATAAAAGGATTTCGTTTTCTGAGTATGCAAGTTCAAAAAAAAAAAAATTACAAGTTTTTATGAAAAAATAGGAGTATTTCTTTTCTTTCTATTACCGATGTCGAGAGATCCGTCGAGCCATCTCTTGTCATGCGTGGAAGTCTTGGATGGAGTGAAATGAAAAGGAATTATGCTGATGTTATGGACGGATATGACGCATCCATATGGAAGGATACAGAATGACATTGTATTTAATGAATTGAATTTGTATGCTGATTGAAAGTCGAATTCAAAGATCATGGCCATGGGAGAGTCAAAAAGGTTTCAAAACGAACCTCACAATATTCTGTAATACCCTCCGATATATTACATTAAATCACATACAAAAATGTGAGCATATTTTTTGTGAACGGAAATTTTTTTTTAAATGGATAATCTTTCAAATTAACTAATTAATATTTTACTAATACTATATTAAACAAAAAATAATTTATAAATATTAATTCAACGTAAAAAAGAATATAAAAGATGAAGATATATGTTTCATAGCGCCTGAGGTTAGATATTTATTTTGAAATTGTACAAATTATATTTTTGAAGAGTAAGTCTTCTGTGCACCAGTTACACGGTGCAACTATAGTTCATTTTTAAAAAGTTAAACAGTTTATAATTGAAAAATAAAAAAATTTATTACTGAAAAGTGTATCTATTATAGTTTAACTTTTCAGTAATAAACTGTTTAACTTTTCAGTTATAAATTGTTTAACTTTCTAAAAATGAACTTGAGTTGCACCGTGTAACTGGTGCATACAAGACTATCCATTTTTAATGATGGTAGGATTACGTAGGTAAATGAAATCTACCAAAAACGTGTGTTTCCATATTCCTACATACTCCATTCAATAAACACTTTTTTTTTTTTGTTTTAAGAAATGCTTTATTTTCTCTTTTATTAAAATAAAAATAACAATTTGAATATTGATTTTAAATATATACTACTATATATATATATATATATATATATATATGTATGTTAGGTTAAAGTTAGCCCCTGAAATTTTATTTCCAAAATTACTGATTCCATTTTTTAAACAATTCCTTTGAATGAAAACGAACTTCACAAAACCCAATTTCTTCTCCAATTCCCACTGGGTCCTTCCCTGCCATGCCATCTTTCCCCTTCCACAATTTTCTCACGCCTAATTAAAAACACTGCAACTTCGATTGCTCACCGCAATCTCCAAAACCCGTATATGCATTTAGCGTATAAATTACTGTTTCCATGAAAATTAGATTCTGCCCTTTTCACCATTCTCAGTTTCTTGGCGTTGAGCATCGTTGTTATCATTTTTGTTGCTTTGCTTAAACCCCCAGCCCAGTTTTCCCCCTGCCCTTTTGATTTGAAACACCAATTATTTGCCTACTTCAATGCAAGCCCTTGATCTCCCATGTAACCCTTCCGTAGACCCCGCTGTCCCCGATCCCTCCACCATGCCCGAAAACTCCTCTCCGATCCACTTGCAGTCCGTCGTAAACCCCCAGAATACCAAAACCCAAAACGCTAATGGCGATAAGAGTAAGGAGGATACTTCTAGCGTAGTTGTTAGGAGGGAGAGGCCATCGAGGGCGTGCACTCAACGAGCTGCGGCGAGGATGCAGGCCGCTGCGGAGGCGGAGGCAATGGCGGAGGCTGGGCGGAAGAGGAAGAAAGCAAAGACGAGGCCGAGGGAGGAGACTGAGCAGGAGGAGGAGGATGACGAAGAGGAGGGAGCGAATGAGGATGAGAATGGGGTGCAATGTAGTAAGATAGTCACACCTCTGGCTGGGGAGCTGGAGCCCTCACAGTTGCCGCGGTGGAATATACGGTCCATGTGGCAGTTGGCTTCTATTCTCAATTTCTTGAATGTATGTGTGAGATTAGGAGAAGGACAAGCAATGGACCAGTTTTGAACTTTTTTGTGAGATTAATTCTGTGTTTCTTATGTGTTGTGAGGTGTAGGTGTTTAGGCATTTACTGAATATTAAAGTGGAGTTTTCCGCAGAGGAGTTTGAGACAGCTTTGCTTACTCCGAATAATACTCTGGGGGATGTACATATGCCTTTGTTAAAGGTCAGTACTTTTTTTCCTTCTTAGAAAGTATTTATGTGCTTTTGGTGAATTTTATTCATAGATGGAGTGACTGCATTATTCAGCTTGAGTGATAGTTTAAGCTGGTGTTTCATAAGTGTAAATGCTTTAATTGAGCACTTTGTGGTATAGGTCCATTGAGGTATGATATTGCGGTTGCGGCATTATATGCTGCTTATTGGTATCCTGTAGAAGTTGGTAGCTAAGCTAACTTTGTGGGGTTTCATTCTGTTTTATGAGCAATTGGTGGAACCATGGAAGTTGGTAGCTAAGCTATCTTTGTGGGGTTTCATTCTGTTTTATGAGCAATTGGTGGAGCTTGAATGCAATATAACTTTTCTGATGCAATTTTGTTAATATTTACTGTCGTTTGCTGGAAATATATGTCTCGACTCTTACATAAAATCAAAATTATTGGTTATCCTTCATTATTGTCAAATTATTCGCACATTCATTTAGTATTTGCCTATTCATGGAATTTGAATTACTTTGGTAATTGAAGTAATAATGTTTTTGAAAAGTTGATTAACGGTCTTCAGTTGAGAGTCAGTGCCAATCAATTCCTAGATTCAGCTATTTATGGTTTGCCTTTTGTGTTTATTGATGTCTCAAGTATTTACAACTGATGCCATTTCATGATTAATGTGAAGCTTTCGTCATCTTTCTGTGGTTTGTCAAGGTGGTAGAATTGGATTTTGTCCCTCATGAGAAAATTTCATCAAGGAAGCACTGTGTTGGTGCTTTGTACAGTCTGATGTTGTTTTTCGATGTGACAATGTTTGTATTATTGTTTATTGTTTATTTTTGTATTATTGTTATGTTTACTTTTCTATGCGACAATGTTTTGTATCACTAAATGTTTATTATCCGCAAAAAGTTGCTGAGGTTTTTATTTTCTTACAATGTTGGTACTGTAGCTGGTTTCGCTGCCTGATTATTTGTTTTTTACTTTTGTTATAGGCAATTCCTCCTGTGACTAGAATGGCCCTCGGACATGGTACTTGGATCACCGTTTTATGTAGAAAATTGAGAGATTGGTGGCATTGGGTAATATAATCATTCATCTCTTTAAAAGTTTTTTGTGAATATCTTTAATAGTGCCATCATTTGCTACGCGCTGTTGGATTTACTTGGGCTAGTGCTTAATTGCAGGTTGCTGAAGGGGACCTGCCTATAGTTGCAGCACATGGGTGAGTGAAATTGTATTTTTGAGAAATTACATGTATGGTGCTTTTACTTGTTTGTGGAGGTTGTGCCTGTCTTTTTTTTTTTTTTTGATCAGGCAAATAAGTATCTCAATAAAATGGAGTTGTGCCTGTCTATAGTTGTGCCTATCTTTTTACTTTGATATTGTTGTTTAGGGCTGAAATTGAGGCATATAAAGCACTGGATCCTGCGGTCAGAGTGGTAATTTTGAAGGCATTATGTGATATTCGTGTCGAGGTACCAATTTTTTTGAGAATATTCTCCAGTAGTTGTTGTAATTCTTGCTTCAGGGCTTGATGTTACTAGATTTTTTTCTCATTATCAAAAATAAATAAGCTAATCAAAGGTTCTCTTCATTTAGTCGTGAATTTTATGTGTAGTTAATAACACATTCTTTTGTCTCTCACTTTTTGGTTAATTGACTTCCATTTTCAAATAATTTATTCCATTCCTGTCATCAGTACTGGCATTTATTTTCACTTTTGTTGTCACGTGTTTGACTCATATACAAAACAACTACTCCACCATGTGTTAACCTGATGGAATCGGTGCTACTTTACTCTCATTTTTAAACTTATGGAAACCACTATTTTAGTACTGATTTGTGATGCTAGAAGAGAAATGTATAGAATTATATATATTTTTTAAAAAGTGTGGATAAAAATCCTGTGTTTGTGAACCTGTGGAAACCATTTGAGTGATAACTGATAAGTTTGTTAACGAAGTGGTGAAGCTCAGAGAATCTGGTGAGAGACCCTTTACTTGAATTCCAAATTATAGACCTTGTGGGACATAGTTTGGCCATAAATAGCATGACAATCTGTTTCCTTGAAGCACGTACACCCCAACATTAATATATCATAGGAAAATTTAAATGCAAAATTGCTACATGATTTATTCCTAATTTTACGATCTAGTGGCTCTGATTCAATAGTTAATTGTGGCAATTATGCTGAGTGGCATTTTCTGCTTTCCCTTTTCCATTCCTTTAGTTTAATAAAAATTCATTAGGCACTCCACATTCTCTTTATGTGTTGCTCATCTTTTTTTTTTTTTTGGTAGTAGTTTTATACGTATTTAGTTCAGTCCAAACTCCAATGATTATAATGCCAAGACTGAGTATTGTCTCATTATGCAGCAAGAAGATATAAGGAACTATATAGATGACTCAATAAAACAAGGTGTTCACCTTTCAGCATTTCGAAAAGAACGTATAGGCGGTGACTCTCATGGAGTCTCATATTGGTAATGAATGCTTCCTTCGCGCATTATATATTTGCACCAATTGCATATTTAGGTTCTTAATCGCTGTAAGGACCAACCATCTTTTGATTTGTTTTACCTTTTCAATCAAATGTTCTTCTTCTGCAATATATCAAATCTGCTTGTTGTATATTCATCTGTGGAACTATGAAAGGAAATGTTTGTTATTAATTATTATTTTTATGTGATGAAGGTATGAAGATGATCCCATGATTGGTCATCGACTTTACCGTGAGATTAGGAAAGTCGAAACGAAAAAAGGAAAAGGGAGGAACATTCCACCAATTCCCCATTCGTCTTTTCATTGGGAAGCAGTTGCAACTAATTTAGATGAATTTATGAATGTTTCTGTAAGTCTTCCTTCTTGTTGATACTTCGTATCCGTTGAGTATATTCCTTTGAGTAAATGCTAGATGTTTGGTTTCTTATGTCACTCATAGAAGAAAGCAGTATGATATTACACGTAAAAAGCAGTCAGAATTTGAACACATAAGTATGCAGAAGGAAGACTCTCGAGTCATAAAAAAGTGGCTTTGGTTGGCAATTAAGGCATGATAGGAGCACAAGAGTCTCAAAATTGTTGAGATGGGAAGTCACTTGGGACTTGGGTCTTAAATCAATGAAAATTACAATAGTTAGTTCTCCCTCTGCCATGAATAGTCTTCACAAGAGGGAGGGTACACAAATTATGAATTGGAGGAATGGGTAGAGATTTGAGGGGTACTGTTAAAAAAAAAAAAGAAATGTAAAAACTTGAGGGGTAATTTTGTAAACTTTTATATATAATATAAATAAATGAGTTGTATTGTGTGTGTGGGCCAAAAGTTAATAACATTTTGTGTAAAATTGAGGTTATTAATAGGTGTGTTTATGAAGGGTTTTCCATTTTAACGGTGTGAAGTTAATTGTGGGAGGGAAGAAAAGGAAAGTGGGAAGTTTATTCCGAAATGAAGGGAGTATAATTTAATATGCATTTGGTCTTAAACATTATAGAGTGGGATGTATTTCATGTTCTTCCATTTATATACAATGTGTTTGCTTTATAATAGGATTGGCCTGTTTTAATAAGATGAATCAGAGTATTGTTGAATTTTCACCTGTTTGCCTGATCTTAATTCAATTAAATTGCAGATTTTCCAATTCCATATATAGGTCCTACATATTCTAACTTAACAAACTCTCTATTAAGAAGATAACTTGAAGCAGAGAAGTTCTCGGGTTCATTAGAATCTCTGATGAAAATTCTGCGAGATTTAGAAGGGCTCTTGCGCACTGAAGTAAAAAAGGAGGAGCTAAGAGAAAAAATCTGAATAGTGGTTTGAATATTGAGTGGTTAGAGGGAGGGAGAGAGGTATGGTTGAAAATAGATTTGTGCCTTGAGATGTAATAATAAAAAATCACCGTTGGTTTCCTGGACAAACAGGGGTCGAACTTGATTAGATTAAGGCTAAATGTTATCTAGAAACATTGCTAAACAGCCAAACATTATAGTTGAAAATCTTTAATTTTTACTGTATCTGAGCACCCAAACACTCTTTGACATCAGTATGTAGGTTTGCATGTATATTGTACAGGTATATATATGCTCAAAAATGTTTTACTGTATCTAAGCAAAAACTTAGGAGTATTATTTGTTGTTCTATTATTGAGGGAGGGAACACAATATTTAGATGTCGAATATGCACGATGCGTGCTTTTTCTTTCTCTTTTTGCATGTTTATAGGCCACCTTTTTGTGTTAAAAGTTGAATCCACAATCATGCAACCTGTTGCTTGCAGGAGAAGCTGTTTACCAGTAAAAATAGAACAGAGGTGTCTGTGGGGAAGAAGCTGAAAAATGACATGCTTCCTGAAATTGAGAAGGTCCACAAGGTGGGGTCTATTTTTTTTAATTTAATCCAGCTTCTCTTTCTCTTCATTCATCACTCTTTTTTGTGAACAAGTATTATCCTTCATTAAGATTTGGAAGCTTTTTTTTGGATTGATGTGAATGTTTATGTTATAATATTCGGTGGTGTTGCCTCTAAGATGTGCTTTTATGCAGAGGAAGGAGAAACAGTTAAAGAAACAGCATAGACAAGCACTTATGCTCGATAATATGATAAATATGGATGGCATTGCAGCTGGACGTTCTCTTCGTGATAGAAAACCAGTCACTTATACTTTTGGTATGTTAATTTGATGTCTTTGGTGGCTTGAGGTATAGTGCTCAGTGTTTTTCTCCCCATAGGTGTGTTCTGGTTAACGTTATACGCTTATTTGGCAGATGATTATGACAGATCAATTAGTGAGGCTATAAAGGTTACAGCGTAAGGAGATTACCCGATATCTTATGTAATTCCAATTCGTTTAAGCTATCAACTTTTAGCTCATACTTTGCTCTTTAATCACTCTTGTATCAGGAAGACGCAGCCACTGACAGGACCTTTTGAAAAAAAAGACCCTCTTGTGAAACTTGAAGTTCCTGCAAATGGTAGATTTCGTGGCCCTTCTCGACTCGACTCATTCAGTGCGGTCTCCCCAAAATCATCTGATACTGATGAATTTTACGATGATAAAGAAACCGAGACTCTGGGCCGGAGGTAATTTACAAAAAGTCACAAATCGCCCTTTTTTTTTTATCTCTTTGAATAGTGCTGTAAGTTCGCGTATTTTTTGCTTTCAGGGTAATTCACCTTTCCAAGTTGAATTTCATCATGTTAATTCTCTTCAAATTGATTTATCTTTTTTCAAATTAGTTATGTATAAATATATATATATATATATATATATTTTTCGCATTTCATCCTGTTTACTTTCAGAACTGTCAGTAACCTACTATAATCGGTCAAAAGACTAAAATGTAAAAAATTAACCGGACGAAATTTGAATCCGGAAAATGGAGTGTCCTGAAAGCATAATTTTGCAAACTCACAAAATAAACCCTTTCCCTTTTTATTTTTATGTGTCTTTGAAAAATAAGCCAACCGTCTTACAACTTGTAGTGACCGAAGAAGACAGAGGCCACAACGGTATTCCGAGGACGACTTCATCGAAGCTGCCTCAGACAATGATCCAGATTTCGAAAGTGATGATGATATAGTTGGCGAAGTAGTTTACGACGATGAATATCTAAAGAAAAGGAAGCAGAGAAAGAAAACGTCGAGTAGCTCAGAAGGCGACGATGAATATCACATGGAGGAGGAATTCCGGGAAGAGGAAGAAGAAGAAGAGGAGGAAGAAGAAGAAGATGATGATAGCTTAAGTTCAAGTGACGAGAGCGATGAGCCTCGTAGACGTAGACACAAAGCCATGGCGGGCCGAACTAGGAGGGAGACAAAAAAATTGAGGTCCGTTGATGGGCTACAATTGGGCCTTAGGCGCAGTAAACGGGCCACTAGGAATCGTATTGATTATAGGCAGATTGAAATGTCTGAATCGGAAACTGAGTCAATGAAACCTGAAAAGTCAAAAAATGCAGTATATGAGCCCTCCGGTGCAAGTGAATTAGATGCAGGCAGTCAAGATTCAGACGAAAACACAAATGTGCAGGAGACACAGGCCGATCCGCCTGCTGATGAGAAGGAAACAAGCCTTCAAGAGCAATCAAATAGCGGAGATCAAGAAGCGAAGAAACCTCATTTTCTTGATTTAAACGAGCTGGCTCCGGGTTCTGGGTTCGATGATGGGCCCACCTCAACAAGGGACGAGATCCCCCCATCCGATCCATCTCAAAGGTGATGTGTACTATACACAACTTTCTTTTTCATGGTAGAGAGTTGTTCTTTGTGTATTTGAGAAAGTTAGATTAGTCAGATTATTTTAGTATATGCAGGGATATGAGATGAGGTATGAATGGGTGGTAGATTTTGAATCTTTGATAAGTGAGTTGTTAGTCCGGTCATTGTACAATAACCTTCTCACTCATATTATTTAGGAAAAGTTTTCTGCAGTTACTTGTCTTTGTGCCTTTCTTCTTCTTCTTCTCTTCCTCCGTTCGGTTTGAGTTGGCGGGTGAGGCTGACAGTGATCTAAAAACCGAATCTGACATGTTTCTTCTGAAATGATGCATGTTTTTTAGATGCACTCTTTTGAGTAGGTAAAAAAACAGGGGAAGTTGATATACATAATTAGGGAGTGAAGTGTTTGTTTGGATTTTTTCTGTCACGTGTAGGCTTTTTTAATGAATTGTTATCTGCTTCAAGAATCATCGTTAATTTGGAGGATCAATCACGTGAACATTAATTTTTTTTTGTTAGAATTAAACAGTAAAATTACAATTTACAAATAAAAACTACACTACATTTTACAAACTACACTAAATTTAGAGTTATTATAGATAAATATTTTTAAAAAAAAAATTGCACTTTGAATAATATTTTATTTTAAATTATTTTAGATACTTCATTTATTTTTTTAAAAATATTTTTATTTGATAAACACTTATATACAAATTTCTACGGATCTAAGATCCGTAGAAATATCCATTTTTGAAAATTCGTGGGTCTAAATCAGGTCGGGTCGAATTTGAGTATTTTTTTTAAAATTCGCGCAGCTTGTGATTTTCGCTCTCAGGTATGTTACAGTTGGGGCAAATGCATGTTACTTTAAGGCAAAACGTGTGTTACAACCAGATTAAATGTTGTTTTCTACACATATTCATTTATTGTTGTAGAAGTAAATATTTTTCATGCAATGTAACACATATATATATATATGTTACATTGTATGTGTAACACATATTTATTCTTAATAAAAATACATTTTATTCTATAGTTACACATATATGCTCATATAATACACAAATTGAGGAACAAATATGTGTTACAATTAGAGTAAATATGTATTACTGCAAATTTATGTTACAATTAGAGTAAATTTGTGTTACTGCAAATGTGTGTTACATCTAGAGTAAATGTGTGTTACTGCAAATGTGTGTTACAATTAGAGTAGATGTGTGTTAGTGTATGCACAAATATTTATTTATCCTTATAAAAATATATATTATATTTTATATAACATATATAAGATATTAAATGATGTATTAAGTACATGAATAACATATTATTAACATAAATCAACAAAGAGAATAAAAAATAAATTAACACATATTTATACTTGCAAAAATACATATTTTCTTTATAGTTACTTGAAAAATACAAAAAATTAATTTTTTAAGAATTAGTAACACATATTTTGCCTAATTGTAACACGTCTTTGCTCAAATTGTAACATACCTGGGAGCGAAAAAATATATTATTAACATAAATCAACAAAGAGAATAAAAAATAAATTAAGTAACACATATTTATACTTACAGAAATACATATTTTCTTTATAGTTACTTGAAAAGTACAAAAAGTTAATTTTTTAAGAATTAGTAACACAGATTTTGCCTAATTGTAATACGCCTTTGCCCAAATTGTAACATACATGGGAGCGAAAAATATATTATTAACATAAATCAACAAAGAAAATAAAAAATAAATTAAGTAACACATATTTATACTTGCAGAAATACATATTTTCTTTATAGTTACTTGAAAAGTATAAAAAATTAATTTTTAAGAATTAATAACACATATTTTGTCTAATTGTAACACGTCTTTGCCCAAATTGTAACATATCTGGGAGCGAAAAAACCTGGAACTACAAGTTGCGTGAATTTTGGAAAAAAATGTCCAAATCTGACCCGACCCAATTTAGATCCGCGAATTTTAAAAAAATGAATATTTCTACGATAGAAATTTGTATACAAGTGTTGCTCTTTTTATTTTTATGTTGTTAATACATATATAATCTACTTATTCTTTAAATATAATAAAGTAGTGACATTTTTTAAAGAAATATAGCTTTTGATTTATTTCTAATTTTAGTTTATTATTGAACTAAATTATAAACTTTTAAATTTAATAAAATATGACTAATTTTTTTAGGTTATATGCATTTTTTATTTATATTTGGAATTATAATATTAATTATATTTTATTTATATTTTTGGATAGTTAATAATGTGATGGTTATTACGATGATTATTGTAAATTTATTTATTCACATCATATTTTGGTCACGACAAGCTGCCTAACGTTTAAATTGCAAAAAATAAAAGGTGATGATTTGTTTTGTCAAAATATAAAAATTTACATTAAACTGACTTTTTTTTTTGCAATATACTAAAAATAAAAAAAATTAAATATGCTTACATTTCTCGTATTAAAAAATATGATATGTTGCCATACCATATGTTGGTATAACAAAAATGAATACTTTCAATATTGTATGATGAGAAATGGGCTCTCAACTATAACTTTTTTCCCATTTTTACCATCAATCCACTAAGTTATTTTTTTTTTACTACTAGCCCATACCTAGTTATATACAGGATATGAATAACACCACCCCATATCCCTCATTCCCCTCTCTCTCCTCTCTCCTCACACCACTAATTTTCGGTGCCCCATCTCTCTCTCCTCTCTCCCCTCTCCCCTCTTGTCTCTTCTCTTTCCTCTCTCCTCTCTCTTCTATTAATAATTTATTTATTAAATTATTAATTAATTAAAAAATATTCTCACATTTGAATAAAATCTTTAGGGATTATATTTTTATAAGCCCTATAAATTGACACCAATTTGATTTTGGTCTCAATCAATTGCTCATTTTGATTTTGGTCTTATAAATTTAAAAATATTTTGAAATTGGTCTTATTACCTGTGATAGCAGGTTGCACAACCGGTCAATGATTATATAGTTATTTGTTTGACTTTTTATTACAAGTGGCATTGATGATTGAGTCTTAATATCTGAGGGGCAATATTTATTTAAATAATTTCTTATAATTATTTTTAAAAAGTTATGTTAAAAAAATCATAATATTTTCAAATTAGATCAGGTTTTAAAAGTTAACCAGACAACATGTGCTTTGTTAATAATAATATAAAAATAAAATAATCTCAATACTAATCAAGAATTATTTTTAGAAATTTACTATTTATATTTAAAATTTTGAAATTTATAAAAAATATTAGTTTCAAATAAATATAATACAAATAAGCTATAGAAAAATATTTAGTTGATTTAAAAAATCAAATAAATTAAAATATGTTAAACAAATAAATAATAAAAGAATTAACTTAATATATTTTATTATTTATTTGTTTGTTTGTTTAACATTTTTTAATTTATTTGATTTTTTATTAAGTTAATTATTTTATTATTTATTTGTTTAACATTTTTTAGTTAAGTTATTAAATTTATTCATCTAGTATTGTTTATAAATTAACTTATTAAATAATAAAATAATTTATTTATTAAATAATCTAAATTAAGTTAACAAATAAATAATAAAAGAATTAACTTAATAAATAGTACTAAAAATAAATAAATTTTTAGAAATAATTCTTGATTAATAAATAATACTAAAAATAAATAAACAAATAAGCAAAGAATTAACTTGATATATTTTATTATTTATTTAGTTGAGGAGGAGGATTATAAGATGAAAATAGAGTAATAAAATATAATAATTATATATTATCTAATTTAGAAAAATATTATTATATATATATATTTTTAATCTCTTCAACCATATTATAATTACTATATATTTCCAATTAAAAAAATTCTTCTTTCGATTAAAAAAAATTCTAAACTAAGCACTAACTAATGTGTCATCAAAGAAAGATGTACTCTAATGAGTTTTTACCTATTTATGAATTAAATCATTACTTTTCAAATGTAAACAAATCTGATTTTTACAATTATACCCGATCCATGTTTATATTTTTTTAAAAATCTATTCTCATTTACTCTATAAAAAATTATATTTTATTATTATCTCCAAAAATAATTATTTTATTTATAAATAAATTTTACATTTTTTATTATATATTTTTTAAAGTCACGTCCATTTCTTTAAGAATAAAATTATAGCCCGAAAGGAGTAATATATTTTCTTTGTTTAGTACTCCCTCTGTCCCACAGGAATTTGCACACTTTCCTTATTTGGACGTCCCACAGGAATTTGCACACTACTAAAAAAGGAAACATTGATTTACGTGCACACTCACAAACATTTACACATATTTACCCATATATATAAAACACATTTTTCTTAAAAAATGTGCCGTCCCGTAGGGTGCAAATTCCTACGGGACGGAGGGAGTATTTTTTTATCAATTTCAAAATTTTAAATATAAATAGTAAATTTCTAAAAATTGTTCTTGATTAATATTGAGATTATTTTATTTATATATTATTATTAATAAAGCACATGTTGCCGGTTTAACTTTTAGAACCTGATCTAATTTGAAAATATTCTGAATTTTTTTAACAATTTTTTATAATTTTAATTTTTAAAAAATTATTATAAGAAATTATTTAAATAAATATTGCCCCTCAGACATTAAGACTCAATCATCAATGCCACTTGTAATAAAAAGTCAAACAAATAACTATATAATCATTGACCGGTTGTGCAACCTGCTATCACATGTAATAGGGTCAATTTCAAAATATTTTTAAATTTATAGGACCAAAATTAAAATGAGCAATTGATTGGGACCAAAATCAAATTGGTGTCAACTTATTGGGCTTATAAAACTATAATCCCAAATCTCTATTTATGTTTTTCTAATATTTTTAGTAGTACAATAATTTATTAATATTTGTGACTAATTTTAATTAATAATAATTATAAGAATTAATTGTCAAACCGTACAATTATAACACTATATTTTAAAATAAGCACATAAATTTCCCCAACTTTAAAATCAGTACAATTTATTTCCAATCAATACATTTTTTCTATTAGACAATTAAATTAACAAATTTAAGTAGAAAAGGAAAGAAAAGGAAATAAGTAAAAGGAGAAAATTAATAAATTTAAAAATAAGTAAAGAAAAGGAAAGAAAGAAGACAGACGTGTGATTGCTGTCAAATCATTATGGAATGACAGTAAAAAAGGCTGTAACATGGGAAAATTATAAATGGGACTCACAAATTGTATGGATCTTAAATATAACACAGTGAATGTATTGATCTTAAAATACATACTTATAAATGTATGCCCACGTAACCCATCCTCATTATAATTATTTTATTAAAATACATATTTCAGTTATATTGTTTGTTATAAAAAAAAACAAATTATTCACAAGTTCCAAAACAAAAGTAAAAGTTCCAACATTCTTAATTGTAATTCAATTTAAATTTATCTTAAAGTTCAATTATAAATTATTCCAACAACTCTCATTTCTCTCTCCTCTCATTCACTCTCTCGCTCACATTTGTCAATCAAATCAGTCAGCAATCAATTCAATCCCCATAATTATTTTTTTTCTTTTTTTTATTTTATATACACTTTATTACTTACAATTTTAATTTTAAAATAACATTATTTTATAAATTTATTTGAATTCATTTTTCCCTCCTTTTATAACATTTTTAATTTTAAATATATTATTACTTAATGTTAATTTTAAGTATAACATTTTTCCCTCATTTTTTAATGAATTCAAATGGTATTTTTTTGTTTATACGGAATATTCATAAGTTCTAAAAATAAAATAGAAGTTCACATGTAATAAATGTTAAGTTCAATTTCAAATTAATAAGTTCCATTTTAAATTTTATGGATATCAAAATACATCCAAAAGTAACTGGGATAACTAATACATCGATGAAAAAGACAAGGCTAAACCACTTTCTATTAGATTAAACATGCATGCCCCCTTCAACAGAAATTGCAAATAATTATTAACTGCTTAAAATATGTAAAATATGTACTACATTACTGCTTATAACAATAACTTTTGGAAGTGCAAAATACACCCAAAATTTTATGTACAAAATACACCCAATCTTTCTTCCATTAAGACTGTCGTTCAATTTCAGCAATTATTGAAGAAGGCAAGAAACAGTGTTGGGAACCAATTTTATCTGCTACAGTAAACCAGCGAAGGGATGGAGAGAGATAACAATCAAGAAAACCCACGAAAAATTGCCAGAACTTAAACCCATGAATCACAAATACATACATCATCGTAATATTCTTCCTCAAATTTTTCCTCAAAACTGGAATAAAGAGACCCACATCAACAAAAGAGACCCACATCAACAAAACTCAAATTCTTCCTCCAGTTCGAATAAAGAAAAAAATTAAACAAATAAAAAGAGGGGCAATAACTCTTAGAGACCTGGAGGTTTTTGCCATCGTCTTTCTCTTGACGATTGAAGGTATTTTCTCTCTCTCAACTTTGATTGCCACTGGCTTTAAACGTCAAGAGAAAGGCTGGCGAGAAGAAACAGCCCAACTTGTCGTGGAGTCTTCGATCGGAGAGTTGAAGGGGCTGGTGAGCTTGTCGTTCCAGTTGGGAGAGCTGTCGCCGTCGTCGTCAACGCGGGTGGAGCACTGGCCGTCGAAATCGCCGTCACCGACAGTGAATCCGGCGAATCGATGTTATTCCCCGTGAAATCGCCGGAAACGTCATCTTTAACCGACAGATCTGCAAGCTTTGTCACCCAACTTCAGCGAAAATGAGATCCCTATATCCTGCGAGAGATGCGACGATTTCCGGTTGAGGAAGGAGATTTGATTCACGACGGCTAAATGGACGTTTTCCGGTTGAGAGAGAGAGAAAATAATGGTAATAGTAAAGAGGGAGTAAATGAGATATAATAAAGTGGGGGGGGGGGGTGGGGGTATTTATTGAAATTAAATGGGAGAGAGGAAAGTGGAAGAAAGGAGAGAGGAGAGAGAAAAGGGATGGGTTGGGTGGGGTTATTCACGTGAAATAAGAGAGATAGGAGAGAGAAGCCTGCAACCTACAGCACCCCCAACACCACCCTATATTAATAGCTTCTCGTACTGGGCAGTAAATAATTTTTGAGTAGTGGGTTGAGGGGAAACATGTCTTATAGATAATATCCCATAGTAAGTAACCCTTGTATGATTTGATAAGTACGATTTAACTTTTTTTTTTTATTTTAAGGATTCATTTGGTTCGTAAGATAAGATAAATAACTCAAAATAGATTAGATAAAATTATAATTTAGAAATTATTATCTAGAAGTTAAATAGTATATTTGGATTGATGGATTAAGATAATTAGTAGTGTAAGATAATTTCATTTTGAATGTTTGGATTGTAAGATTAATAATAAAAATATATGCAATTGACAATTTTGCCTCTATATCATAAACAAAAATAAAGTGAATTATGGTTCTCATTTTCAATATAAGGGGGTATTTTAATAAAGATATATTATCATACCACTTTTCTAAGATAATATTATCTTCTATTCATAAGATAATTAAATTTTAGTTTTGGACTCTTTATTAATTTTGAATTTTTATTCTTTAAACCAAATATAACTTATCTAACGAACCAAATAAAACCTAAAAATTTTACCATACCTAGTGGAGTATATGGAGCTGGAGTATAGTACATAACTAGGAATTAATGAAGGTGTGGTCCTTAAAGCGTGATTCCCCACCTTTAACCATCATGGACTTGACAAATAGGAATAATCCTAATTAGGGATTTAAGGTAGGTATTTTTCTTTTGGGTTTCAGTCTTTTTCACAATTTTAGTCTTAAGTCTAAATTTAAAAATATATTGAAGTGCCTCTCAATATATATATATATATATATATATATATCGGTAAATGTTAGTTGTTAGTTCACAAAGTTCCTAAATACTCCAAGAATTATATCCAAGCCACCTTATATCCCTCTTAATTTATTTTTCGAGGGTATTGAACTTGGGTTACTCACGCAAATGAGGAGTCCAGTGGTTAGGTGAGTTAACCCACCTGATTTTTTCAATACAATATATTGAAGTGACAAGAATCATATAATTCAATTTACGACACAATATATTATAAACCAAATTTCACTACAAAATTTCATTGTATTCTGAATGTTTATTTTTTTAAAACATAAACATAGCTTTATAAAATAGGTATACTAATTACAAAAACTCGTATGCAATATTGTACAGAACCCGACCCGTGCAATTTACCCATTTTCACAACTCATTTTCAAACGGATCTAATATATATACTTATAACCGCCCTTTTTCGTGTACAGTTTTTCATCGATTTTCAAAAAAATTCCTTGGTTTTCGTGTTCCTTCTCTCATACGATACTCTGGCGATTGTTTCTTCTCCCAGACGATAGTGATTCTCAGACGATTTCCATCAAGTTATATATTTTCTTCGTGATTTTTAGTTTCTTAGGGTTTCGTTTGTGTTCTGCTCTGTTTGTGATACAGTAACATAAAAGTCATGATATAGTATCATAAATTTCTGTATGTAGTATCATAAAAGTCATAATGTAGTATCATAAAATTCTGCATATAGTAACAAAAAAGTCATGATGTAGTATCATAAAATTCTGCATGTATGTAGTAGCATGAAATAAGTAATGTAGTATAATAACATGATGTAGAGGTAGTGGAATTTGTTTTTTGTATGTAGTAACATAATACACTTCTTATAGTAGTACAATATATTTCTTGTAGTATAACAATCTTATGCATGCAGTAGTGTGAAGTAATTAATGTACTATAATAGTGGAATGTGTCTTATGTATGTAGTATTATAAATGATATCTTGTAGTATACAAAATTTGAACATATAGTAATACATATTATGCAATATGAAAATATTATGTATGCAGTATGAAAATATTATGCATGCAGTATAAAAAACTTATGCATGTAGTATCATAATAATATCAATGCAGTAACACAAGAACAGACTAACACAAAATAATTATAGCATCTCCGTCTCTCTTTGTTGTAATTGAAATTGCTCATACTTTGTTGCCTTTGATCTTCGTCTCTCTTCGTTGTTATTGGCGTTTTCATGGTTATAGCGATTTAATGCGGCGTTTGATTTGATCTTTGTAAAGAAGGGTTTAGAGCTGTGGGCTTTTGAGTTGTTTCATATTGATCCACATTTTTTTGGGATGATGACTCGATTTTCGAGGTGTGACCCGCGAAATTTAAAAACTTCCTTATTTAGCAATAATTGCACCGTGTATTATTTCACAGGAGACCTACTCTCCTACTCTATACTAATTTAATAGTAATATCGTACTCCCCCCGTCTTACTATAAGTTGCTCATGTTGCCATTTTCGTCCGTCTTATTATATGTTGCTCATTGCTTTTTTATCTTTTTTGAAAATTACTATTCACTTCTTTATTACTATTTTCACTTTTTCCATCACATCACTCATACTTTTTCACTTTTTCCATCACATCACTTATACTTTTTCACTTTTATCTTAATTCGTGTGCCCAAAAGCAACGAGCAACTTATAGAGATACAGAGGGAGTATAATTTAAACAATTAATATCACTTTAAATCGCATAATAAAAATTCTCAAGAAGACTTACTTCAACTCATTATTATTGACAAATGTATTTCTCCAATTTATCAATTTCCACAGATATAGTAATTTAATACTCCCTCCGTCCCAGATCAATTTGCACACTTTTTATTTTGGGTTGTCTCAAACTAATTTGTACACTATTTAAAAAGAAAACGTCGATTTGCGTGCATACTCACAAAACTTTCCACACATTTACCCATACACCACTACTTTATTTAAACAAATAATTTTCTTAAACCGTGTGCCATCCCAGGAATGCAAATACCTCGTGATGTAGGTAGAGCTGTCAATTGGGCCGGGCCGGGCCGGCCCAGCCGGGCCCATCGGGCCAACATCTATTTTTCGGGCCGGGCTGGCCCGGCCCGGTTGTTATCGGGCCATGATTTTTTGGGCCCGTCCTGGCCCTGGGCGGGCTGCCGGGCCATCGGGCCAAATCGACCCGCTTTTTTTAAAATTTAAAATTTCTAAATGCATGCCACAAACTAAGTTTAAAATACACACATAAAAAAATGTTAATGAGATGTACAAACTGGAAGATTAAAAAGAATCTCAAGAATGTAAAATAACACTAAATGGTGCATGAGAAAATCTGGAAGATTAAAAAAGAAAATACTATTCAAGCAAGCAACCACTTCAATGCTAATTGCACATATTCATGCTATTAGAAGTCCTATGATTCTAATTTCTAAGCATTCTAATGACACAATCATCATGTTACACTTTAAAGAAAGAGGATAAGAAAGATAGCAAGCACACAAAAATCATAGTCACACGAAGTCATAGTCTAATGTCATCACAATTCACAACATTACAAACAAAAAAAATCTCACAAATCACAACCAATAAACCATCTAATAAGTCTGAATTACACTTTCATAACAAACGTACGAAATTCAAATTTCATAATAAACCATCTAATAAGTCACAACCAATAAACCATCCGCTCAAGAAACAACACTAGATTCTTCCATGAACAACGGTATCTCCTCGATTTCTCCTGCATCTAAATTTAAAAACATAAGAAACATGAGATTGAAAGTCAAATAATTAGTTTCTTGAATACATATAATAAGTAAAAACTTAGAATATTTTTATTATTACCTGAAGATCCAATTTCCTTGAAACCATGCAACCAACTACGAGTGCAAATGAGAGATTGCAAGTTTTCTGGAAGTAAGGAACTTCTATACTTGTTCAAAATACGACCACCAATACTAAATGAAGATTCTGAAGCAACGGTCGTAATTGGAATGCTAAGAACGTCACAAGCCATCAATGAAAGTTGGGGAAATCGGTCTTTTCTAGACTTCCAATATTCAAGTATATCCGGTCCTACTTCTGATTCTTCAATTGGGAGATCTTCAAAGTATACATCAAGTTCAGATTTTCCATTGGTCGAACTAAGTTGCCTTTTCATATCTTGCTTATACTCCTAAATTAGACAAACACATAACATAAATATTATAAAACTAGATTAGATATATATGTGAATAAATATAGTTAAGATCAATAAGATAATAATACAACTCAAACTTACTTGGAATAGCTTCTTATCCGAGTCATCGTTGTCAATGCTCCTTGATTGTGAAATAGAAGTGGAGCTTCTTGATGAGCTAGGCACAACTCCATCTTTTTCATACTCTTTAAAAAGAGTATACATTGCCTCCTTTATCTTGCTCACCTTTTCTTCATATGAGTCTGGGTGAAGCTTCTTGTAGCAATAGTTCAAAAAGAACAACTTTTCGGTTGGATCAAAAATACTTGCAAATGCAAGAACAAAAGGGCATTCATTCCAATATTTGTCAAATTTGAGTTTCATTTTTTGGCACATCCCTCTTATCACTTCATCCTCATTATCCAAATTATCCTTCAATTTCAATCCAATCATAGCAATTTGTGCAAAATATAAGTTGGAAGTGGGATAAGATGATCCTGACATCAAGTTAGTGATTTTGTAAAATGGGGCCAAGAAAGAACGCATTGTCACCCCTCTTTCCCACTCTTCTTCAGTTGGACAACACTTGAAATGCTTATCATACAAAGACATGGAAGCAAATGCAGACTGATATTTGATTGCACTATCGAGCATCAAATATGTAGAGTTCCATCTTGTTGACACATCTAGCCTCAAAAAGCCACCACCAACATCAATCAAATTTCCTTCTTCAATGCATCTTCTAAATAACTTCAACCTCCCCTCCGAAGACTTAACATACTTGACACTTTCTTTAATTTTTTCCACTGATTTTGATGCCTCCTTTAAGCCATCTTGAACAATCAGGTTCAAGATATGAGCACAACATCTCACATGGAGAAACTCACCTTTACATAGTAAAGTATTTTTCCTGTTAAGTCTCTCTTTTACTATCTTTACCATGGCATCGTTGGTAGAGGCATTGTCCAATGTGATAGTAAAGATTTTAGAACTTAACCCCCAATCCTCAAGTGCTTTAAGTAGCTGCCCCGATAGTTCATCTGCTGTGTGTGGACTCTCCAAGTCACAAAAGGCAAGTAGCTTAGAGTTTAGCTTCCAACTTTGATCAACATAGTGAGCGGTTACAGTCATATAACCTTTTGTAGTCACAGCAGTCCATGCATCTGAAGTCAAGCATATTCTACCAGGAATATTTGCTAACACACTCTTAAGTTTTGTCTTTTCAATCAAATACACACTTTTAACTTCAGAAGCAGCAGTGTTTCTCGAAATAGGCATGAAATCGGGATTTAAGATTCTATTAGTCTCATGAACTCCTTCATACTCAGCATAGTTAAATGGAAGATCATGCTTGATAATAGTCCTGGCAAGTGATTCCCTATAAGCCTTGACATCAAATTTATACTTTTTCAAGAGTGCAGCTTGATTATCTAGCAAAGAACCCACATCATGAAACTTAGGAGTCTTAAAGCACTTGTCAAAATGACGCCTTAAATGATTTGTGCCTGAGTTCGTATTGCACGTATACAATTTGTCACAATGCAAGCACTTACATTTTTCTACCCCATCAACCACACCAACCTTTTCAAAGTAATTCCATACCTCAGATGCAATGGACTTAGGCCTCTTAAATAATCCCCCACCACCACGCTCATCATTTTCATCCTTACTAGTACTCTTATTTTTAACACTAGCACTAGAAGTACCCTTACGTCCAACAGAGGCAGTAGTATTACCTGTGGCTGTGGTGCTCTTAAAAGTTTGAGGCTCTTTTTCAAACATTTCCAAGTCATCATCCTCCAAACTTCTAGTAGAATCCATGTTATAACTACAAAGCAAATAATAGATAAGACAACAATTAATTACTCATATATACTAAAAATGCTTTGATCTAATAAGTAATAACTCATATACTTAAAATGATTTGATATACTGCAGTTTACTGATATTGTACACATTTTGATATTGTACACAAATTAATTTATTTGAATGTTCTACTCACAAAATGCAACACAAAAGTAATTTATTTTAAGTATAAAAAAATACCTTCAGCATGGACGGCAGTGCAGTGACGACTGGCGAGCGAGGGAGGCAGCCGGCGTGAGACGATAGTGGCGACTGGCTGTGGTGCCGGGTGTGTGTCTGCGTCTGCGTGGGTGTGGTGCCGGGTGTGTACCTGCGGCTGCAAGGGAGGCAGCGCCGGCGTGGCAGTGGTTGTCGTCGCAGCCAGTGACGACGGCAAGTGGACGCGGCGTGCGTGGGTGGTTGTCGCGGTGTCGCCGTGAGTGGAGGCGGAGCCGGCGTGGGAGGCGGCGGTCAGAGGCTCAGATCGTGCGTTGGTGCCTGCCGCCTGGTGGACTGAGTGGAGTTACTGGAGTGGCTGTTGCGTGCTGCCTGCTGCCGGCTGCCGCTGGCCTGCTGGAGTGGCTGCTGCTGCAGTGCTGCTGAGTGCTGAGACTACTGTGCTGAGAGTGAGTGCTCTGCCTGCGGGTTTGGAGATTAGGGTTATTTTACTTGGGCAGTTGGGCTTGGGCTGGGCTGGAATGATCTGAACTTGGAAGTTGGAACTTGGGCTTGCAAGTTGCAAAGTGTCATTAACTAAAAAAAAAAAAATTTATCGGGCCAGCCTTGGGCCACCGGGCCAGCCCGGCCCGAGCCCGAACGGCCCGACGGGCCTAGCAGGCCGGGCCAAATAGGCCCAATTTTTTTCGGGCCATTAATTTTCGAGCCCGTCCTGTCCTTAAGGCCGGGTTTTACGGGCTGGCCCGTCGGGCCGGGCCCATTTTGACAGCTCTAGATGTAGGGAGTAGTATTTTGAATGTTTGTTTTGACTTTTGACGTTTAAACAATGTGCACATGGATGATGGAGCCTTCCACGTGTATGCGCATATCAATAAATATTTCATATTTTATTTTTTTTAAAAATCATAAAAAAATTATTTATTTATCGCTAAATATACACTTCAACTAAACTCACAATCTACGTTAAAAAAAACTTAATTTTCACGACACGCATGTTAGAAGACGAGTTCATATTCCGGAGTTTAAGTTGAATTTACCAAAATAATAATGATTTTTGAAACATATTAGAACCTCCTTTCATCCAAAAATAAATAAAAATTGTGCATATTAATTTAGATAAAACAAAAGTAATGTAAATACATAAAATTGTTTTTTTATATATAGTATACAAATTTATATAGTTCATCCAAAAAAAAAATGCAAAATCTTGTGAAAAGAAAGTAGAACATTTGCACACAAATAATTTATGCTCAGCCTATACTTCATATCAAAACCCACCCAGGACCAGGAGCAATGATGTGGTAGGCACCAGACAAGCAACATATATAGGTGTAAGGGAAAAAAAATCAATCTTCAAAATTCTTTCCTGTAATCATGTTGCTGTCATTCATTTTTCCATCCTCGGATGAAAACTAGAAAGTATTGTGGCAAATTACAATAGATCTGGCACAGGAGGATTGAGGATTTACTTGCACTATATCATATTCATACTATAACTGCAAAATTTGTCGATTGAGTGTCATCTCATGTTGCAACACGAAGGCCTTCCGAGCTGTCTGAGTTTGTTCCAGAGACAGATCATCTGTCTCGGAGACTGGTAGTGAGCCGTTATGTAATCTTCTATGCAACCAAATTGGCAGAATTTCAAGCTGTGTACGTACTCCACTGCGCGCGTGCTGTTCACTTTCTCCACCCACATTCCCATGCTAACATCTTCCATTTTAAATAACTGCACCAAATCCACCATATCAGTAAGTAATTAAGCAGTTTTATGCATGAGGGAAGGAATTTGAGTGCTTCTCGCTTACCCTTAATCTGTGCTTCTCGAAGTCTGAAAGAATAAATTTAGCAATGTCCGATGAGATTATGTAGCCTGGCCCGTTTGCGTAAGGTGGATACTCTTCCTCTGGCCATTCCTGAAACACCCAAGACAAAAGGGTATAAGGAAAGGCTTGTTGCAATTGATTGGTGTATGTCTTTCTCTATAAACATAATGAGCACTTGAGTGGACCTCCAAGAAACGCACAAGACATGTGGAAAATATGATTTTAACCATCATCTGAATAAGGACTTCATTAATGTTTACATATTAAAAGTTGGATCACATTGTTGTTGATAAGGAGACACGCGATTCGAACCCACTGTTAGATGTTCCTAATACAAAATGGATGAAAAGTTGCCATTTTTCATGTAAATGAACTTCAGAATGATTCAACTAACTCTTCATGATTTTGACATGAAAATGACGCCAAAGTTGCGTTTTCAAATATTAAACTATATATATGTAAAGAGAAGGTAGGACGACACACTTTCCAGCAATACTCTATCGAACTAAGTGAAACCACTTGAGAGAAGCTATGGTTTTGTACACCAGTTGTACAGTGTGTAACTATCCACAGCTAATATTTTTCAACCAAATCAACTAATACTAACAAACTAATATCATTTGAAAATACACTTAAGTTGCATGGTGCATATAAATTTTTGTTGTCCCGCATTCCAAAACAAGAAAAACTGATAGCTTGCTCAGCTTAATATTAAAGTAAACAAAAATAAGACAGGTTATGTAAGGATCATATCCAAAAGAGAATCCCACAAATAAAAGAAAGAAAGAATATGAGAAATAGAACATGAAGGTCTGAGCACAACCTCGTATGTAACTGCCCATTTACCACTGCGCTGGGGCTTATGGTAATAATTTATATTTCCGATATATAAGCTTTTGTTCTCGGGGACTTTCTTTGCTTCATTAATAATTGCATCCACCCTCACAAATGTGTCGTCATCACCCTTCATAATATACTTTGCAGAAACAGTCTGTACCTGCAATCACACCCACCATACAAAAGTTAATTCAGACAGGGGAAAAAAGACTCAACTTCGAATTCTCAAAAGATACACAGCACAACTAACCCCATATTCACAGATGGCGACAGTTTTTAGGACAACAAGGTCATAGTTGTCCAAGTATGGTACTATAACAATGTCACCAAAAAACTCAGCTTCTTTCTTCACTTCTAAATTAACTTCCTTTCTTCCATGCTGTTCAATGTGATTGTAAAGTTAGTTTTTTCAAGGGATAATATCATTACATTTCTCAATAAACCAGTCACAATTACTTACCAAAGCAACAAAGAAACGCACAACAACATCTGAAGATTTGATAAGCTTATGTTGCATCCAAGATTTCCTCACAGCCATCCGTTCAGCAAAGTGGTTGCCAGCTGAAAGAACACCGATGAACAGTTCAACTGGCCCATAAGGAATAGGAGGAGCTTTCCATCTATCAGCCAAGTCAAGAAGTCTTTGGGGAGCAAAACTCGGGTGAGTTGTTGGCAATGAAGCAGCAAAGATGGAATGTACATCTATATCCCCATTCAGAGTCAATCCAGTGGCATCCTCAAGGGTAAATCCCTGAATATTTCAAACATCAGAACTCTCGACAAAAACTATATTCAATAAGACTGAAAAGGCAGTAGTTAACTCACTGTGCGATATGGAAACGAGGTAACATGCCTGCCATCAATGTTAACATGATAACCTTCTAGGCCAGCACTAAGAGTGAGCACAAATAACTTTCCTTCCACAAACGGGAACGGCCAGTCAATAGTCACCTTTTTCGTTCGTCCTATTAATCGATTTAACCACCACGTTGCCTTTGATTCCTCCGACCCATTATCATCATCCCGTATCCACTTCTCACATTTCATCAATCCATCAACTGCAGAAAGTTCAATGAATAGCACATGATTTGCAGTCCCACAACACACTTAGAGGATGTTAACAATCAACGTACTATCACAATTAATATGTACATTCAAATAAACTAAATCACATAACCATTTGCAGATCATCCCACATTTGCCAAAACTAAAACGAGCATCAATTAGCCAAACCAATTTATCAAAAAGTTAAAAGATAATGCCTTAAACTCACCAGTTTCCTCATCGGCGCGCGACCTCCAACCTTCGCACCTCTGCGACGTCCCCCATTGCATCCTGTAACAAGTGTTCTGCTCAATAACAGGTTTCCCACTCCAATCCCCCTTCAAACGTGGATTGAAGTGGAGGATTCGCGGCGGATCTTCACCTTCCACCGTCTTCAACCCCTGCAATTCCATCATAAACTGAGAAACCATCAGATATTGCCCCTCTTTCAACAGAGAAATCTTCGGGTCGGTTTCAGCGTGGGCAAACCTCGGTTTCCCAACAACCGTTATATGCGACCCCAGTGTGAGCCCACATGGTAACATCATCAATCTCCCTTTCCCGGAAAACTCATCCCCTGTTACCGAAATCGAATGTGGGCAAAGCTCGGAATTGCTGCTACTATTACGATTAGCACTTTTAGCAGCCCTAAATTCTTGATTACTACTGTTTTTGGTAATCGATTCGAGCTCTTTCCAGACCTTGGTGCCGACCTCGAGTGCGTCTCTAGCAGACTTCAAAATCGAACCCTTTGCGCTCAAATTCACAATGCCAGCGGTGAAATTCAAGCTCGAAAGCGGCGTTTTACCAAACCCTTTGATTCTTCTCTCGGCTGTCGACGTTGATTGGTATGGGAAATCAAGAGGGCGGACGGGGGCCTCCTTTTCCTCCAAATTCTCCTCGCTTTCCAGCACGAACGGCTTCGAATTAGAGAACCCATTACCGTTGCTCAACATTTCATCTTCAGAAACTGAACTGAACCCATTCTTAAACACAAAAGGGACTTCCACACTCACAAACAGAAGGTAGAAAAGCCCCAACACCATCAACACCCGAATTGATCTCTGTCGGCTCACTGAAAACAACAGGTCCACATTCGCCCTATTCATCCTTCGATTTCACGCTATTTTCAGCCAATCAAAACTGAAAATACGCACGCGTCAAGCACAACAACAACCACCGATCATGAACATAAAAAGGCATAAAATTATTGGGTTCCCCCTCTTTTTTTTTTTCCCGTTCACAGAAAAGGGCAAAGCAACCCACCTCAGAAACTAAGGAGGAGAAGAAAGAAGGCGTTTTGGGTCAGCAACACCAGCGCTGCAACCGCGTCTGGACAGATATAGAGACAGGGATGTGTATGTATAGAGAGAGAGAGAGGTGGACCGGGTGGTAGTGTTGGGAGGCTTCTCTTTCTGAGTCGGTCACTTTTTTGTTAATTTAGAGAGAAGGAATTTCCTTTTCAGCTCATTCAAATTTAAAAAAGCACTGCCCCTAAATATATATATTTTTAAATTGGAAAGAATATTTTTGGAATAAATAAATATATTATCATATGTTGTTTTTATATTTGCCAACCTATAATAGTTACGGGCGGCGATGATGCAAATGGCACACGGGCAAGAGTTATGCCCATCCCGACCTAGTACAAGCGTTGATGCACTTCGTACAACTCCATTATTTAACGATTCTCTTTTTGTACTCTCTCTCTTTTTTTTTTTTTTCCTTTTACTTCGTCTAATATTAATGTCATTTTTTTAATACTATTTAATACGATGAATAAATAATTGATATGTTAGATCATCTTTGGAGGCAGTGCTATCTTCATTGTGGAGATAAAAGGAGATCTCCAAATGTATCTCCACAGTAAATTATGTTTACCATTTAATACTATCCATATAAATATATTACTAACTCCGTCCCGGTGATTTTTTCAAAAGATCTGAATACACAAATTACAAATAAAATAAAATATATAAATATAAAATTAATTAATAAAATATAAAAAAATATTTTATTAATTTTTATAAAACTAAATTATTTTATTAAGGTAGAAAATAAAGAATTATAACGTTCCAAAATGAAAAAAAAAAAGAGTTGAGACTGAGGGAGTATAATTTTGAAATTATATACTAAATATTTAAAGTCAAGATTGTTCATTTTCATATATCTTAAAAGATTATATTCATGTCGTATCTTCTGTATGTTTATTTGAAATTTCAATTGGATCCTAGATTATTTTATTATAATATATTTTGTTATGAAATTTTGTGGGTTGTATATATATTTTTTAAATATATTTATTTTGTGTGCTTTTAAATTTAAAATTGTTCTACAATTTTTATTATATAAATTCATATTTACTATCACAAGATCCATAAACAAAAATGGTATAATAATAAAAAAAATTAAATTTTTTTTATTGCTTAAATTTTATAATACGCGATATATTTAAAGAGTATTTCAATTTAAATAATATTTAATACTCAATAAATTTATAGAATAAATTAAAGTAGTTTACACATTAATTGGTCAAGAAAAATTTTAACTAAATCAATAAATGACAATAAATAATAACTTTATCCATTAATTAATTTAATACATATTTTTAATTGAGTTTTTTTCACTTTTAATCCAACAGGACATGTATTATTTTAGAATTTGTAACATACTTTTCATTATTGGTTCCATACGATTTTTTCTTGCACTTATAGTCTCAAATGTTACAAAATTTATATATTTGGTCCCAAACATTGACAGTTCCGTTGAATGCAATGTTTGCAACGTTAGTCCCATAAAATTTATTTTACTTAATTGTGTTTAACTCATTAATCTTTACTTTATGATTTAGTCTTATTGATTTTTTTAATTGCACATAGGAATGGCAATGGGGCGGGTTCAAACTCGGACCCGCCACGAACCCGCCCGTACGGGCCGGGTAAAAACCTGGTCAAACGGGTCGCGGGGCGGGTTTGGACCCGTTTGACCAAAA
>JAPKLY010000001.1:686145-698363 GCA_026898435.1 Prunella vulgaris
TATATATATATATATATATATATATATATATATATTTATATATATGTTAATTAAATATATAAAAATTAGGCTATTAATTAACATATTCATTAAATTATTAAATTAGATATGTGCATAAAGTCATGAGCAAAAATTGTACCAATTAGAGTTTATTAATTTTTTTTATTATTCTAATTTCAATGAACAACATATGTATGATTTTAAATATTTAGATTTAATAAGTTGAAACTTGAAGGGGATTATTTTGCATATTTATTGTTGTTTGTATCCTTCATATGCATATTGATGTTATATTTTAAAATTTATTATATTTTGTATAATACATTTGATATGTATGATAAAAATAAAATAAAATAAAATAAAACAGGCGGGTAGGCGGGCGGGGCGGGTAAAACCCGTCGGGTTCGTGGGACGGGGTGGGGCGGGGCGGGGCGGGTCTCGGGTCCTAAAAATTCTTGGCGGGGCGGGTCCTGGGACAGACCAAACCCGTCCCAGACCCGCCCGTTGCCATCCCTAATTGCACAATAAGTTCTATAGGATATAATATTGAATTTTGTCTTCAAATATTGAATAAAATCTAAAAAAATATTAAAATAAATCAACTAAATCTTCAAATAATAAAATTAAATCTTTGATAAATAGTTAAAACTAATTTTTTTAAAAAAAATCAATTTTAATTGAAGATAAATAATAATTAAATATAATTATTTTTTAATTTAATTATTTATGAAGTCTAGTTGATTTTTAATTTAATTGAAGATAAATAATAATGAAAATATAATTATTTTTTAATTTATTTATTTATTAAGTCTAGTTGATTTTAAAAAAAATCTGATTTTATTAAACTTTGATCTATTTTTTAAAGATTTTTTTAAATTTAATATTTTTTGAAAATTTTGTAGTATTTATATATATATTTTAATTTTTAAACTTATTTTTTTATTTTACTTGATTTATTTAATTTTTTCAGATTTTAGTTAGGTTTAAATAATTTTATTTAAATACTAATTAATTTAATTATTTTGAAGATTCATTTTATTTTTTAATTATTTATTAAGATTATTTTCAGATATTTTATTGATATTTAAAATTTAATTTATAATTCAAAAATAATTTAATTATTTAACATTTATGAAGTTTTTTTATTGTGCAATTAAAAATTCAATGAGACTAAATCTGAAAAATAGATTAATGAGTTAAACACAATTAAGTAAGAGTAAATTTTGTGGGACTAACGCTGCAAATCTTGCATTTAACGGAGCTGTCAATTTTTGGGACCAAATATATAAATTTTGTATCGTTTTGGACTACAAGTGCAAGAAAAAAACCTTATGGATCTAAAATAATACATGTCTTGTGGGACAAAAAATGCAAAAAAACTCATATTTAATTACATGTAATAAAAATATATAATAAAATATTTTATTAAAAATAGAAAACACTATACGCAAACAATGATAATCATATTAATTATCATAATATAATATAATAATTTAAGATAAAGATATACATATAGATTATTTTTACAATAACTAATAAAAATATAGTTAATTATATTTAATAAATAATACTCCCTCCGTCCCAGGGGTATTTGCACCCCTGGGGTATCACACGATTTAAGAAAAATGTATTTTTTAAAATAAAGTAATGGTGTATAGGTAAATGTGTGGAAAATTTTGTGAGTGTGTTTTCCTTTTAAGTAGTGTGCACATTGGTTTAGGTCAACCCAAAATAAAAAATGTGCAAATTGGTCTGGGACGGAGGGAGTAGTATAAAATAAAATATTATGTAACTATTAGGTGAAATTTATATAAATTAATTCAATAAAAATAAAAACAATAAATTTAGAGTAAAACATAGCGATGATGGTTGTAGATGATTTTGAGTTTAGTGCAAACTTTGTTACTCAGTGACCGTTATTCGTGGAGATAGTGTTACAATTTATATGTTATAGTAGAATAACTAATACTCTCACCGTCTCGATATATCATTTTATTTTTTTATTATTTTATTTAGAAAAATATATTTATTTATTATTATATAGTGAACCATATGTTGACTTTTGCATAAAATAATGAAAAATTACGAAAAAATAAAAAATATTTGTTTAAAAGAGTATTTGTTTATTAATACATGAAGTGTTGTTTAAAAGAGTATTTCTATTAACTTAGGAGTATTAAAATAGTTTTATTTTGTGTTTTAATCTATTATTGTCTTGACAATGTGTATACGTATTAAGAACACATGGCTGCATATTTAAATATAATACAATATGTGTATATTTTTTCAAATAATACAATTTTTAAGTATTTTTTTAAATATATTATAAAATTAAAAAATATGACTAATTATTTTTAAATTTATATGTACTATTAATTTATATTCAAATTTATAATATTAATTTTAAATATTTAATGATGTGAATGTTTATTGGGATGATGATTGTGAATTTATATATCCATACAAGTTTTTGGGCAAGAGACAAACTGATCAAAGTTTTAATTGTAAAAAAAAGTAAAAGGTGATGACATATTTCCTCAAAATTTAGTAATTTTTTGTACAATTAATTCTATTATTAATATCGTTACTGCATCAATTATGTATAAATATATGTGAAAATTCTGTAGACTGTACTTGAGAATTCAAATTGAAAATTTTATTTTGTTTCAAGAGGTCAAATTTTTTTTGAGATTCCACCCTTGAATAATTGAGAACTCGAATTTGACAAGTATAAATAAAATGCGATGAATTTAGTCAAATATTTTATGTAATTGAAAAGTATAATAATTCAACCATTCTATATTAAACAATGTGTTTTATTATAAATAGTAAAAGTAAAAATATTATGTGAAGAGTAAAAAAAATATCTGAATAAATGGATCATTAAAAGAGTGGTGAAGAAAAAAAATTGTAGGCGTAGGATTTATAGGATATGTAGGCTTGTCAATGGGGCGGGGACGGGGCCAATCCCCATTCCCGTCCCCGCGAACTTTACGGGAAAAAATTTATCCCCATCCCCATCCCGTAGGGGAATCCGTCCTCGCTGGGATTCCCTGTTCCCCGTGATTTTTTTTTAATTTTTAATAAGTGTAATTAATTTTTTAAATAAATAAAAATTAAAAGTATTATTAAAATTTAAAGTGCATAAAATACATTATTTTGATATATTATAAATCATATATACATGAATGGTTAATTAGTTATATATATATATATAATATACTTATATGATATATAATATATGTATATTATAAATATATATATATTATGCGGGGCTCCGCGGGGAACGGGGCGGAGAATACAATCACCGTCCCCGCCCCGTCTACGGGGAAAAATTTTTCCCTATCCCCGTTCCTCTCGGGGATTCCTCTCCCCGTTCGGGGCGGATCCCCGCGGGGGTCGGGGATTCCCGGCCCCGTTGCCAAGCCTAAGAATACGTATTAAATTTTAAAAATCAGATTCTAAAATTCTAAAAGTACAACCGATTTTCAAATTTAGTGTATGCAAAATATGTTTCTGTTTTACAAAGAAAATTTATAGAACGGTAAAGTTGAAAAAAAAAAGATTAATATTTTGAAATAAAATGTAAACTTTCACAATACATTGAAACAGTAATAAAAGGTAAGACTTATTTAATATTTATTACTATTATGTTCTTTAAATTAAAGCTTTCCAATTGAGCAATGCATATTAAATAGTATATAGTATGTATTATTGAATCATAAAAATAGGTACCAAAAGTGTTCATATCACATTAAATATGTATTACTAAGCATAAAATAGGCTGCCAAATTTGCACAAAAAATAAAATAAAATAGGCTGCCAAAAAAGTTCACATCATGACTAGGGTGGTACCCTTGGCTTCAAATGGTTGTACCTCCCGACTTCAGTACAATGTAGGCCAATATGCCGGTCTTTTCAAGAGGACCGTTATAAATAAGTCTAATTTGATTTTTATACTAACCTACCCATTCATGCAGCCTTTATTTAAAAAAGCAAAAAAGAAAAAATTTTTGGAATATGAACTCTACAACGGTAGGGAGGATTTTTATATCTCATTTCCTGTATTGTCCATTTCCCATTTTTTCCTTTTTAAATAGAGAATAAAGATAAATTCATATACTTCATATATATATATATATATATGTATATATATATATGTATATATATATATATACTATCCCATCTACAAAAAATATGTTCACTTATTTTTTGCGTGAACAGAATAAATGCATGAGAACAGAATGAATGCATGAGAGTCAATTATATATATTAATCTGTATTTGATTCAGTGAATATGTGTGAACAACAAATCATCCCTTCATGCATAACGAAATGTTGAGATATGACGGTAAAAAAATTATATATAAAATAATATAAAATGGAAAAAGAATTAATTTACTTCATTTAAAATTCCCACTCGTATCAAATGAAATGAAATTAGGAGTTAGAACACTATTCTTCCATTCATTTTTCATGACAAATCAGTCAGTCAATTTGCAGCAATATTTGGACTTCAATCTATATTTAACCAAATAATTCACCCAACCTGAACCTATTAATTTCAAAATGCTCTTTGAACCTTAAAGCACACATAAAATGCAGGTTATATAAATTAATACAAATATATTTATTCTTTTTTATTTTTTTACCCTCAAGAAAATGAATTCAATATGCATATATATTTAGTCATGCAAATACAATAATACATATTTTTCCAAGTCTTCATGCTTTTCTTGCCTTAGCACTCACATTTCTTTTCTTGCATTCTCTACTTGTGTTCATTAATGGTGTTTATTAAAAGCCTCTTAAATTTGTTACAATTCAAGTAAAATTTCAAGCACTTCCCCTTTCTAAATCTTGTAATCTTTTTTCATAATGGTAAAACCCTCCCGCTCAGACGTGCAAAATGGCTTTTGGAATGAAGGTGAAGATGAAAAGACGACCGTGTGCGCCTCAAAGCAGCATGGAACAGGTAATTGGACGATATTTTCAAGAGATCGGATAGATAAATCAAGTTCTAAATTATCCTCCAAACAAAAATCTTTCATAGTCATGACATTGCTAAAGGCGACTAATATTTGTTTATCATTTTAAATATATTGGGTTTTTTTATTCATCTTTGTTTATATGAGTGGTTGGTGTATTTAAATGTGCGTGCATTCAACATAAATATGGGTGTCAAAAAATTTCATTATATTTTTTTCATCAATCTGCAGGACAGAGAAAAAGTGGAAAAAACCACAACAAAGAAAAATGGAGTAGTAATCAGAAAACTGATCCAAAGCATAAAAGTTTCACACCTCAAGAAGAGGAATTGGTTATTCAGCTACATTCTGCAATCGGCAGTAGGTTTGGATTCAACTCTCATTTTTTTGTTCATGTTTCTTGAATGTATTGTTTTCTTCTTCTATTTTTATTCATTTTCAAATGGAGTATATAGTCTTTGAGTACACTAATTCCACTATATACGTTCATTGCTACTATATCATTTGTAACAATATCAAGTAATATATGCAATTGTATAAATTTCATACTATAAAACTAGTGCACCCTAAATTTTGTGTTGTCTCTATATTTTTCCTGGAAATATATCTTTATTTCCAAATAAAGTGCAATTTTTAAAACTTAAAAAACCATGTATGGATGTTCTAAGTTCTAACACTTGGCTCAAATTCTTAATAGTGTTGTTACCGATTTAACGGATTGCAAGTGTGAATTTATGTGGCTATTGGGGTATCCTCATTAATGGATAACTAACAACTATCAATAAATAAATAAAATAAGAACATGACAACAAATAGTAATGTGATTAGATTGCAACGTGAATAATAATTAAAGTTATTAACATGCATGTTTTCTACCACTATATAATAGAGAGAATCACTTATAAAAATCATAATCTGTGAGTGAGATGCTTTTATAAAAAAATGATTTCGCCCCCTTGAGAAGCTGTTACAAACAGGCCTAACATATTGCTCCAATTCTGAAATAAGCTAATATAAACAAAATTGTTATTTATAATTAATTAATCCAATAAAAAATGATTACCTTAGTTTGATTTTTTGGTCTATTCCAAATTAATTACCACCATATATATACGGACTCATCCCATTATTATTGAAGAATTTCGAACTAAACAAACTGCAGATGGCCCATAATAGCGCAGCAACTCCCCGGAAAAACGGACAACGACGTGAAGATTCTATGGAATAGCAAGCTAAGAAAGAAGCTAACGGCAATGGGAATCGACCCCGTTACACACAAGCCTTTCTCCCAAATCCTGGCGGACTATGGAAACATCGGAGCTGCAGGCTTCCCTGCACCAAAAGGAGGCTGCAGGACGTCAATTAGGGACCTAAAAAACGTGACGTTGTTGAAGCCCCAGCTGCATGATTTCTCATCATCAACCCAATGCAAAGTGGAGCCTCAATGTGAAACTTCTGTGCAGGATCATCAAGTGGACGTGCCGAGCTTCAGCTGGAGCGATTTCTTTCTGGAAGACGCCTTCTTGCAGGCGTCCGACGTTCAAGAGAATGTTGTGGAATATTGTGATGCTGCAGCTAACAAATTGGGGCCATCTCCTTCCTCCAACAGTACTAATTCATCATTTGTGGAAGCAATGATTGGAAGCCAAGATGAGATATTTTCTCACCTTCCTTCCTCATATGAGGAACCATTTTATTATTAATTGAATTATATTCATTTGTGCCTCCAAATATAGATATCACCTTGCAGATTGAGGTTACACATGTTATGAAATATTGTGTAATAAGAGTTATCATAGTTGATTTTATGGATGATGCATGATCTTAGCTAGCTTTAATGTTTGTTTAAATGAATCCATAAATATTATTATTATTATTAGTTGAATAACAATATGAGATCAAATACCAAAAATAAAAAAAGTAGGCATATTATAGAATCCTGATATAAAGACAAGAATTTGTGTAAACACATATTGACGTGAATCTAATTTCTTCAACTACTACTGTTATATATATATATATATATATGTACAATTCCACTACAACTTTTTATAAAAGGGTTTGATTTTTAGTTATGTATATTCATTACCATTTGGGTAGAAAATACTTGATTTTAAAATAATAATAGTGTGTATACATAACAATGATATTTGAAAAAGAGAGTTCACGTGAATTTGAGTTCACATGAGATATATTATAATGTAAATACGTGCGACGGTTTTAAAAATTGGACTATTACATCATGGAGATTTCTTGTATAAAGTACCATTTACAATTAACACTCATTTTGAATAGTGTTACTCATTTTACTGTATAATATTATTTAGATAAAAACGTGTATGAACTTGAGTTCACGGTGAACTCAGCTTCTCAATTATCACTGTTATGTATATATACTATCACTGTTATGTATATTCACTATAACTGTTATGCATATGCATTATCACGGTTAAAAAATCAAGTATATTTTTATAATAGTGATAATATATATGAATGACAGTAATAATGATTACACATAATAATGATACAAGTTCACAAAAGACATACTCTATTATTTATTTAACTAAATTATTCTTGGGATAAGTGTTGATGATTAAATCAAAACACAGGGAATTTTTTCCAAATATTGCAAAAAAAAAATTCGATTACCAACATATGGTGATATTTCGCGGAGTGTGCAAAATAAGCAAGAGCGCCGTTTCAAACGGCGCCCTCACTGTGCACAAGGAGGGGCGCCATCTGAGATGGCGCCCTCCACCTGTCTGACGCCACCCCCCCACCCCGCTGACACGGCCAGCCACCCACCCCACCCCTGACACAGCCACCCACCCCACCCCTGACACGGCAGCCCACCCCCTGACTCGGCAGCCCACCCTGACACGCCCCTACGCCCCTACGCCCCTGCCTCGGCTTTTAATTCACCCATCACTCCATTGACCGACTAACTCCCAACCTCCCACATTTATTTGTTATTTTCGGCTCCTATTTATTTTCTCCAACACCTCAACACACTTCAATATCATCATCCCCTCACTCTCTCACAAACCTCTTCTCACCGGTGATAAACTGAAATTCGCCGGAGACAGAGTGAAACTCGCCGGAGACCGCCCCAAGTTGCTGAAATTATTCTTTAAAGTAAGTAACATTTATCATATATTAAGAGATATATTTTTGTGGGTAGATAGTTAATTTAAATTTATTTTGTGAGTTTAATTATCTTTTAGTTGTGTATTTCTATCATAATTTAGTTGTGTATTTTACAATAATTTAGTTGTGTATTTTACAATAATTTAGTTGTGTATTTTTGTTGTGAATTTAAAAATTATAGTTGTGAATATTTGAATTAGGTTTTGAGTATAGTTGTAAAGATATTAGTTTAGTTGTGAGTTTAGTATATGAATCATAATTTAGTTGTGTATTTTTGTTGTGAATGTGTGAATTTGATGTTGTGAGTTTATAAATTATAGTTGTGAATATTTGAATTAGGTTTTATGTGTAGTTGTAAATATATGAATTTAGTTGTGAATTTAGTTGAGAATATGCGAATTAGGTTTTAAGTTTGTAAATTATAGTTGTGAATACATAAATTAGGTTTTAAATTTAGTTGTAAATATATGAATTATAGTTGTGAATATGTGAATAAGTAGATTTTGGTATATCAAAGTGTATTTTCATAATATATTTTGTTATACATAATTGTCATATAGAATTAATATTGTTATTTTTTTATTTAATATCAGGATGACTTCGTATAAAGAATTGTATGGACCAAATGATCCGTCAGTCTTGTCGTCCCAAGAAACACATCGTTCGGAAGGCATTTTTAGGGGAACCATTAGTGAAAATGATACACTAAGAGCAACTCACGCGACATCCCACATTTTTTGGAGTTTTAGGGAGGATGTAGAAAATATGGTCAATTTACATCCTCGAATTCTTGATGCTCTACATGTTATGGGGTTCTATGGTGTTGCTCGATGTGGATCAATGCCAATTGATAATCATCTTATTACTGCATTGGTAGAGAGATGGCGCCCAGAGACACACACATTTCATTTTCCTATTGGAGAGGCGACTATATCTTTACAGGATGTTGCGATCATTTGGGGTTTATCCGTAGAGGGTTTACCTGTTATTTGTGATGATCCTCATTTCACAAAAACCCAGTGGATGAATTTGTGTTATGAGTTGGTAGGTTTCATGCCCGATGAAACTGATATGAAAAGTAAGTCACGACTCAAGCTCTCTGCATTGAGTAATCATCTGCAGGACATTGTGATTACAGAAGATACTGATCAAATAATTGTGGATCAGTATGCACGAGGTTGTGCTCTTCTTATGTTAGGGGGGTTAATGATGCCTGATTCCTCTCGTGCAGTGGTTTCATTGTTATATCTATATTTTCTCAATAATATAGAATATGTGGGGTCTTACAGTTGGGCTAGTGCTATATTAGCCTCTTTATATCGTGAGCTTTGTCAGGCTTCAAAGATTGACAGACAAGTTATTTCTGGACCATTGACCATTTTACAGGTATTTAATTTTGTTATTGTTTTAAATTGTGTTTTAAATTGTTTATTGTATAATCAAAAAATGTCTCATTCAATTATTTTTGTAGATATGGGCATGGTCAAGAATATTGACAATACAACCTCAGAATATTGGTAATACCCGCATACAAGGGTCATTATTCGGTGTTGATGGTCGCAACTTAGGTCTTCCACCTTATGGTATCAGGTAAAAAATAAATTTTTCGTAGTGATTATTATTATTATCATTATTATTATTATTATTAATATATATATATATATAAGTGTGATTTATTTTTCATTCAGGTGGTACCAATTTCATAGTTATACTCATAGTACGAGAAACGCCGTACGTATATTTAGAGACATATTTGATCGCATGGCAGATAATGACGTAAGTAACATTTCATATTATTTTAATCCATGAAGTAAGTATGTACAAAATCTAATTAATTTGTTTTATATACAGTTTGATTGGCAGCCATATGATATGAGTCTTCCAGAAATTGAAAGCCTTGATCCTAGATGCATAACTGCAAATTGGATGTCAGAGTGTCCACTTATCAATATGTGCATAGTGGAGTTTCATCATCCAAGTAGGGTGTTGAGACAGTTTGGACGGAGACAAGGCATTCCTCCCTTTTTGGATAATGCTCATGATGACTTGCACAATGTCAGTTTTCTGGGAAGAGAAGGGTGTAGATGGACACAATACCATCAGAGTTGGATCGAATTTTGGAGAATCAAAGTTCCAATTGAAGTTGATGCTGCACATGGTTCTACACTGTTGAGCAGGGATTACATGCAATGGTACCGTAATATCACCCGACGTCTAATATCTCCCTCTCGTTATGCGACGATACCAGGCTACCAACCAGCAAACACATCGGGACGTGATACTATGGTATGTTTTTTGTGTTAATAAATAATGTAGCCTCTTTATATTAACTTTTTTTTTTCAGTTTCATTTGATGCAGCGCCTGTCTATTTCAACTGAACGAGTGAGTCTTGATAATCCCGAATCGATTGAAGATTTGTATCGTACCAGTAGACAGGTCGTATCATCCATGCATAACTTCCTTACGAGACCTCCATACCTTGAAGATCCCCCTACAACAAATGAAACTGGTGTTGGGCCTTCTACATCTAGAAGTCAATGTCAACACAATCAGACTGGTGAGTTTACTGCTGGGTCTTCTAGAGGTCAACAAGGTGGTAGGCGTTCTACATCTCGAAGTCAAAGGCGTCAAAATTCCACCGATGAGTTTGGTGCTGGGTCTTCAGGTATATTATATAGTGTTAAACAATTGATTATATAGTGTTACACAATTGATATTATCATGCAAGGTTAATTGATTAAATTTCATATTTTAATACAGAAATTCCTACAACTGTTCCTAACACAGAAGTTAATGAAGTTCCGTACTTTCCCCAGTCAGAACCACTAGATATTCACATGTCTGATTCAATCACTCCCCAAGGCATGTCATTTATGTCTCTTTTACAGTCAAATTATCCATCCACAACATATGCACAAGGAGTGTTTGATCAGTCTATTCCTGGGGCACCTTACTTCAACACATCTCCAGTCTCATATCCTGACTACGAAAATGTGGCATCACATGAGCATGAGGATCATACTGCAAATGATGGTGAAAATCAGGACGGACAACGTCCTACACGTCACAGACGACCACCAAGGTGTGGCACCGGGGGTCATTTATTTCGGAGATAGTTAATGTTGAAAAACATGATTTTAATACTCATTTTTACAGTTATTATTATTTCGTCAATTATAATTTTAACTAATCTATTTTAAATTATTTATGTTGTTTTTAAATCAAACTATGCCTTAAAATATATTAATTAAAACGTTTAAAAAAAATGTTTAAAAAAAAAAAACGTTTTCATAAAAATGTTGGAAAAAACGTTTACATAAAAAAGACATTTTTATAATATTAATCTTTATCAATTACACGTCTTCGACGCCAATCGGAGATAGTTGGTTGAAGGGTCGGCGCTTGAAATAAATAACTTAGTATATCCCACAGTGGCTCGTCGGAGTACTTATAAGAGTTTGCTTGATCATCCACCTGCACAAAAATAATGAATGAAATTATTAAAAAAATTACAAGGTTCAATTTAATAAATAAAATACTAAGTTATAACACATACATCTAACCAAAACTCCCATATCTCGGCTGATGCAGAAATAGTAGTGAAGTCTCTATCCCATTCACACTGCCCCTTAGTGTTGATCATCATGGACCAACAATCATGTCTTGATTTAAATGAACCAATTCGTTCAATCACCTGATCAATGTTATAATTTTCGGTTTGAAAATATTGATTTAGTTTTGTCGTCGCATTCATAATGGATTGACTGTTATCGGTTCTACCAACTTTCCATCGACCAACAGAATATTCGTAAATGAGAGCATTAGCAAGAGTAAAGTCAGCTTCTGGAGTCCATAAATCGTTGTTCTCAAGCCTCTCGAAATGATTCTTTGGCGTCCATTTATTTTCATTTGCCATTTCTAACATAATTATTAGAAAAAACAAGAACAAACATAATTACAACAACAAATTGGAACAAACATAAATAGAACCCTAATTAGAACAAACTGGAACAAACATAATAAGACTCCTAATTCGAACAAACTAGAACAAACATAATTAGAACCCTAATTAGAACAAACTA